>BOPN01003350.1:47500-55000 GCA_017312705.2 Penaeus japonicus | reverse complement strand
ACAGGGGAAGCAGGGGATAATTGCATTAACTTCATCAAAATCAAATGCAAAACTGCACTGCAATATGGGTCTAACACAATTCTCCTTTAAGCCGAAGGACGTGAGAAGCTATTTATCATTTTCTCCTCACTCGTGTCGATTTACGATTTATTTTACTTAACGGAAATGACGGGAAAATGTCAACGTTAATGGAATTTATTTCCCTTAAGATAGAGAAGAAATGGAATACTGAGAGAGGTTTAGTTAGTTTAGAGGTTTAGATAATTTTCTACTTTGCGGTATCGGGAGCAGGTCTTGGTTAAGATGTGGTTTAAGAAGGTTTCTAGAAGGATGACTTAAAAAAGGAGTAGTTATATATATATATTTTTTTCTTCTTCTTCTAATATGTTAACTTGTATGTTTGTTTATATCTGATACTACATCGATCGACCTATTAGAGTTCATGTGATATTTAAAGTATAGTGTGTGTGTGTGTGTGTGTGTGTTTTTTTTTTTTTTTTTTTTTTTTTTTTTTTTTTTTTTTTTTTTTTTTTTTTTACCAAATATGTTGCTACAATCAAATCATCATTATGTATTTATGTGATTGACTCTCTCTCTCTCTCTCTCTCTATATATATATATATATGTGTGTGTGTGTGTGTGACAAGCTGCAGACACCCCCATCCTTTGGTTTCTGTATTATAGTGAAAATGTAGTTCATACATTATATTTTGTATGTGCAAAATCCGTTGACAATGAAAGCAAAGCAGAGCATAATGACAGTCCAATTGGCTGAACAGCACAGCACCTGATTTTTATTAACACTGCAAGGTGTATATACCCTCATTTCTTTCTCTCTTTTTCACAGTTCTCTGTCCTCTTATCTTTGCGTCTCATTTCGTTAATCTTTTCCTTGTTTTGTTTTTTCTCTCACTTTCGAGTAGTCATTTCCGTCGTTTGAGCTGTGTATTGATTACCTGATCCTTCCCTTCTTTGTCTTGTGTTTCTATACTGGGTGTCAGAATGCTGGGTGTAAGGTATGGGTAAATTATGAAGGCAATCAAATGATAAGGGAAAAGGAGGGTATAAAGGGAAAGCAAAGAGAACGTAAAAAAAGGAAAAAAGGATAAAGAAGTTAGTGGAAGGAAGGAGTTACTTTTTATAGTATTTAAAAGGATGATTATAGTATACAAGTTAAGGTTATCCGTGATATCCGAAGTGGTGCCGAGTTGCATTAGTCAGGTGTGTCGGTCTCTTCTCAACACGTGGCCTTTCGTATAGCATGTAAACCACACGAATCGAAGCCACACTGTTCGATTAGTTCATAAACTAAATTCATCGATCATTGGTCGCCCTTCACTCCCTCATGAATTCAGAAGTAAGAGACAAACATAGATTAAAAGCATAATGAAAAGCACAAGGCATTCACAAGTAAAAACTTCCTCGTTTTTGTTGTATTGGAGATTGCATGAGCTATGTGGCCTTGCTGGTGCATATCACATGAATTGCATGACGGCCAGGTTCATGCGACGCGGACACGCATGTCATTAGTTTCTAATTTTCTCTTTTCCTTGCCTTTGCTTCCTATCTTTTCTTTTGCTTTTCCTGATTCGCCTTTCAGTAATTGTTCTTTAGTTTCCGCTACTCACTTCTCATCACTTTTGATAATATTCTGTCGCTCACGGTTAGTTCTGCGAGTTAGAGGAAGTGTGTGTGTGTGTTGTTATATATATATATGTATATATATATATTTGTATATATATATATATATATATATATATTTATATATTTATATATATACATTTATACACATATACACATATAGAGAGATAGATAGATAGATATAGATAAAGATAAAGATATATGCGTATCTGTGTATATGTGTAATAGATGGAAACAGGCAGATAAGAATAAGTAAATGCACAATTGCACACGCATATTTATACAAATGTGCACGACACAGTTCCAGGAAGAGCGATCTGAAAATAGTCTTTGGTCCACTCCGATCGGCCAAGCACCGCTAATAACCGTCGCCTTGTTTGACAGACGTCCTTAGCGCCCCTCAACCCCCCCCCCCCTCTCCCCAACCCAGTGATAGTGTCCCCTCGCCTCTCCTTGCCCCTCTTTCTCCATTTCCTCATTGCTATTCTCCTTCCCTCAACTTTATCCTCTCGCCCCGTATCTCCTTCGCTGGGTAGAGGAGATTCGCCGCCCACGAGTAAAGCCTCCTTCTGCCTCCCACTCCCCACTTCCTCGGTCTCGAAGAGGTGAATGAGAGGAGAGAAAAGGTAAGAAAGTGAGGGAGTAAGAAGGCGAGGGAGAGGAGAAAGAGGAAGGGAAGCGAGGCTGGGGGTTTTAACCGCGCTGGTGCGGGGGTGTTTCCACTGTCGCCTTCTGCAGCAGTCCAGCCACGCCGGCAGGACTGGGCGCACGTGTTCCAATTGCCCCTCCCTCGATCCCCCTCTGGACTCCCTCCACTACCCGCGCCCACGTCCCCCGCCTTTGGATCCGAGGGGCATACGGAAACGGCCAAGAGAAGAGCCTGGCGCCCGCTGAGTCGCCGCCATGAGGTAATCGTGTTTTTCGCCATTCGTTCGTGACCTTTTTGATTAGCTTTTGTCATGCGTTCGGGATGTTGGGAAGGGGAGCGGAGGACGCGAAGATGAGAAATGAGAAAGAAGAATTAAAAGCGAAAAGGTGAACAGGAAAATAAATTGGAGAACAAAAAATGTGACAACGAAAAAAAAAAGTAAAAAGAGATGAAAGAAGACAGAGGCGATAATGCACACGAAAATAACTCCTGACATGGGATTCATTAACTGAAGCAGGCGGCTAAAATTGCGCCATACACGTGGTTGCGCGCGTGTTCACGTCTGTGTGTGTGCGTGCGTGCGTGTGTGTGTGTGTGTGTGTGTGTGTGTGTGTGTGTGTGTGTGCGCGTGTGTGTGCGCGCGTGAATAGAAGTATGAATAATTACGTTGTTAAATCTCACCCGTCTTCCGTTCTTCGTTCCTGTGTGACCGTGTTCTTGAGGAATGTCGAGGGGGTCAGCCTGAATGTCACAGGTTGAACCTATTATCACAAAGGTCAATTATTGATCGCACACTATTTCAACATTGTCTTACGAAGAGCTAAGACGCCGATTCATCGGCCTTGTTTTGCTTTTTTTTTTAACTATCGATTATAGTATTTCGATTTGTGATGAAATTCCTTTAATCCAACATGAATGAATCCTATTGCATCACTCACTATTAGCGCCATGCTATCGCCACTCTTATTGCCTATTGATTGACTGACGGTATTATGAAATCACCAGTCAGAACCGGAAATAAATCGGATCAGGGTGCTGCTGTTCCAGTCTTTGCGAACCGGTTAGATAACAATTTCAAGGTTTGCGTCGTGAACTTCTTGGCCATGAAAGGCTAATAAAGGGGACGTTGTTGGGTTAGTGCCAGAGGAAGTCGGTGCCTATGCCAGTGTCGATACTGCAGTGGGCGGTGTGTGTAGGGGGGAGGGGGCTTGGGATGGGAGAAATATCCTTTGTTTTGGCTGTTTGGTGCCAGTATTGGTGTTCTTGTTACTTCTGTTGTTCTTATTTTTATGATGATGATGTGAATGGTGCTGAAAGAAGTTTTTGTTAGTGTTTTTGTAAAGATTATATTTTTTATTGTTGTTAGTATCATCATCATGAGGAAATAATTTAATGTTCAAGAAGGAAAGGTATACAATGGATAGATCTAGAACGAGAATGAAGGAAAAAGAAAACAAAAAAAGTAGTAATGAAGAAGAACGAAACCTGAAAAAGGAGAAATAAAATATTAGGTGGAGGACATTACGAAAGAAAATACATTAAAAAAAGAGGGTGGGGGGAGAAACGAAAGATAATTTTCTAAGCAATGTGAGCAGACAAAAAGGCGCCTGTGTCTGTATTCAGTAGTAATTAAGTCGAAATTATGGAGCAATTCTAGGTAATTTGAAACGGTAGTGACACACAAGTGGGTCTTGTTTTCAATATTGTTTTATCTACTTTTTACCTCCTCACTCTTTTCTCTCAGACCACAGGTAAACATCACCGATAACCGATAACGTGTGATAAAAGCGAAGATAAGCTTACGATTATGCCTTTGGAGATATTTGAATGTGCCAGTAATCGTCCTTGTCGTTCGCCCTTCATTTGTTATCTGTCTTGTTAACATGTCGACCCCGGGAGTGCATGTACACAGTCACTGTCACCTATGGTTTGGTTTTATTGAACTTGTTTTACACACGGTTAGTTCCAAGTAGTTAATAACGTGGACTACCTAACCTCACCTCTTTACTTCATTTCTTGAATTATCGGTAATGATCTTTATTACTATCATGGTGATTATGATAACAACAATAACGATAATGACAATAGAATTTCAGCAATAAGATAAGCAGGTGAAGTAAAGGAAATATAAATAAATGGTTATATAAATATCAAAACCATAGTGGACAGTGCATGTTTCCGGCATCATAGAGTAGATGTTAATTCTTACTCTTCAGCACTATCACAATATTTTATCTTGTTTTTTCTATGCTTTTTCCCTCACATATTTCTGTCTTGACTCGTATTTAATCTTAGTTGTTTCTATTTTTCCTTTTGTAAATAATCCCTGCTTGTGTGTTCCCCTGGGTGTTACGGCAGCATATTGTATGCACTTTAAGATTATAACCACATTAGTCCATACGGAGAACCCACAGAATCCCACCGCTGCCACCCAATAGGTTAGGTTTTCTCTATTGCTATTGTAGTTGAAGATAATGTATGTGACGAGATTAGGTTATTTCCCAATGCTCGGTAGCCAGCTGTAAGAAAATGATTCATTTCATTATGATGGAAATGTTTTTATTCATTTTTAAACAAATTGTGTTTTACTAACATTCAACAATTCTTCATGCATAATGATCTGTGTCTGCTCACTATTTGATTATTCATTATTATGAAGCTCCCTTTGCATTCCCCTCCCTTTCTCCCATTCGCATGCAAGTGATAATGCTTTGCCATTTCATTTGCATATAACTGCCCATCATAGGCAACATCTTTGGACACAGAAATATTTTGGGATACTGATTTAGGGATAGATATTTTTATTCCCAATTAGGTATTAGTCGTACTTGTTTTAGTTTGTGCAAATTTTCATTGTGCATTGTTTTCCTTATAAATTTTCTTGTTACCTTCTGATAGGATTATGCCACAAATATCCTCTCTCATTCAAATAGTTTACGAGTCAGCCAGTTGGAGTCAGTATATCATTCTCGGCTTACTCTTGCACTGCTCAGAGAGATCATACTTGACTACTTGCATGAATATCATTTAAAACATTTTACAAAAAATGTTCAAAATGCTGCTGCTGCATCTATTGTTTCATATGTGATATTTTTTTAATTATTTACACTGCCCAGTGCTGATACTTTTCATCATTGACACTTACTCCCAAGGCTGAATTTTTAATACCACATTTGCTTACACTCAGCCGGCAATCACCATTTAATGCATCAACTTATTATCCGCATCAGGTTGCTATTATTTGATTTGGATAGTGGATTTAGCCTCCTAGCTCCATCTGCAAGATAGGTTAGTGTTTTGATTTGCTTCCTTCGCCCAGGCTCCGTAACTCCCTCCGTTTTGCTACCAAAGAAAAAAAAGATTGCGTCTCTCTCTCACTCCCTCCTCTCTCCTTTATCTCTCTCTCTCTCTCTCTCTCTCTCCCTCTCTCTCTCCCTCTCTCCCCCCTCTCTCCCTCTCCCCCCCCTCTCTCTCTCTCCCTCTCTCTCTCTCTCTCTCTCTCTCTCTCTCTCTATCTCTCTATCTCTCTATCTCTCTATCTCTCTATCTCTCTATCTCTCTCTCTCTTTCTCTTATTTTTTCTACACCCTCCAGTACGTCTACATATCTTATCTCTCTCACACACCCCAAGAAAACAAAGGTGCTGGTGCTGGGTCACGTAATACCTCACGGTGTACAATGGCGACTCGTCTATCGATAAGGGACGAGCGACCGTCACGTTAACTTCTCGTTAAGCCTAAAAACCGCCCTCACATGGCAAACCACGTGATAGCGAGGATGACCGTGTGCGCTGTAAGGAACTCGGAGGACAGTTCTTAAATGATAGAATTGTGTATGTTTTTTTTTTTAATATCTTTTAGAAGTGAAATAGATATGTGAGTGAAAACTGCTCATTCAAAGAGGAGGTAGGTCTTGCTTTATCATTCTCCAGGAGGAAACTCGCACTTGGTGAATGGTCTAACGATGGAACAGACCACGTGTTTTACAACGTTAGAATGTAGGGAAGGAAATCGACTTAGGACATGCGTGAAGAGAATTCGGTGTAAAGATGGTTCTAGAGATAGATCAGAAAAGGAGGTGGTTCCTAATTGAGTGACAAGATGGTTGATTGCGGTCAAAAGAGACGAGCTTGGCAATTAGTTATGAAATGTTCAAAATTTCAACTTTTTTTTCTTAAGCAGCACATGCTTATCTATACTCTTTATCTCACGCTATCACAAAGTGAAGGAGCCTACCCTTTGAGTGATAGAAAGGTCACACCATTACTAACAATAGCATAAAAGCATTAACCGAGGGGGAGAAAGGGAACAGAGTTTCCAAGAAGGAGGAATTTTCCCGAGACCGGAAGTGAAGTAGGATCAAGCTTCACCGCAGCTGTATTCCTCCTCCCCTCCCACTCCCACTCCCCCCCACTCCCTTCTCTCCTCCCCCTCCCTCTCTTTCCCTCACTCTCCCTATCCATACCCACCATTCCCCTTCATTTACCATCCCCCCCTCTCTCTCCATATCCTCGAAAATATCTGGACTCCGAAGATCACTGGCATCACCGAGCCAAAGGCTCAATAAACATTAATTTCCTTGTAGCTAATGCGGAGTCTCGTTGCTTCTTTTTGTGGTGGAAAGTTTGCCTTGGTCGTGAGGTCGTTGGGGAAATCTTGTATTTGTTCAGCTAGTGTGATATCTCTATCTCTCTCTCTCTCTCTCTCTCTCTCTCTCTCTCTCTCTCTCTCTCTCTATATATATATATATATATATATATATATATATATATATATATATATATATACATTTATTTATTTATTTATTTATGATGTGATTTTTTAATTCTTGTTTATGCTGTTTGTGGTATCATTGGGAGAGTTTATTTTTTCTTGTAGTGGTTAGCAATGTTTTCTTTTCCTGATTTGATTGCAGCCAATTATTTTTGTTATTATTGTTGATTGTTTTTGGTTATCTTATCTTTGTTGTTTCGTTGACCCCCTCCCCCCTTGTTTTAAAGACAAACATTTACTTAAACTCGTTTTTAGTAAGATCATGTCAATATCTTTTTTAACACTGTCCATTAAAATTCCGAGGTTGTTTCATAATAGACTTCTTACCCCGACCTAAAAGCGGTCCGTACAGCTTTAATCCTGCTTGAATGCGAAAGAATGAAAGAACATGCTATTCTATGTTTGTATATGTTTGTTTATCTATCTGGTCTTTTATAT
>BOPN01003350.1:30000-42500 GCA_017312705.2 Penaeus japonicus | reverse complement strand
GGGAGAGAGGGGGAGGAGATGTGGAGAGAGAGGGAGAGAGAGAGAGAGAGAGAGAGAGGTGCTTGCATGTCTGTGTATATAATGCACAGGTCTGCATGGTAGTATGTTTACACATTTCCATCGCGCGTTTACAAGGGCGATTGACCTTGGCGCAGCGGGGGGGGGGGGGGATAGCAGTTAATGATGATTAGGGAGGGGTGTCTCTCGGATGGTTGAAAAGGATTAGGAGCGGTCACCAAGAACCTTAACCGCGCATGGTTGTGAGCTACCATGTGCACGATCCTGAGTCTGCATGCCTCTCTAATAATAAACCATCGCTCCCCCTTCACACTACGTCGTTACTGCTGTCAACTGGCGACGAAGACCTCCAGGACCCAGCTGGACAGGTTGGGTGCCGAGCCCTGGCGCTTATGCTACTACAGGCCTTGTGATGACGCCGTACCCGATTTAGGGTGGTGGTGCAGGTCGTGGGAACAGCTTTATTAAGGATGGGAGATTCTGGCTTACGTACATGGGTTGTTGAAAGGAAACTTGATCTTGCTGAATAAATATATCGATACCACATTCTCTTAACACTTATTGGCGATTATCGTTACCCCTAAGATAACATCATTCTGTATTTAAGTTGTGTGAAAACACGTTGCTCGATCGCTCTTCCATCCAGGGTCGAGCAGCGGAACTCTCATCGGACCCACAATACAACGCCACAAAGGTCAGTCAGACCTACGTGAAAGATTTAACAAGGTGGACGAGAAGTGGAAAGTATCGCGATCTATTACTATCTATCGCTCGCATGTTATTAATTAAAGAGGACCAGGGAGAAGAACTGTCGCTCTCTTCGCTCTGTCGCTTCGGTCACGTGGGCACCTGTGGTCGTTCACGTGGTCAGTGTCGATGACCTGGGCATTGGGCACATGGGTACGGGTGCCGAAGGTAAAATTGATTTTTGTTTATGTTAATGTTAATGTTTTGTTAATTTTATCTAGGGTTGGAATGAGGGGTGTAGGAAAGATACAGGTTCATATTAATTGTAATTCTATATTGAGCTTCATTGCTATTTGTTCCTTGATTTAGCCAGGTGGGCTGGCTCGCTGTATCTTGTGATTACCATTTGTATTATGGTAATGCTCCCTTTCGCTCCTGTTGATCTTTGTTTCTCTTCTTTCTCTTCCTCTTTTACTTTTACGTGTTTTCTCAGTTTTCCCTTCTTCTAACACTCTCTCCTTTCACTTCCAGTTCTCTCCTTCCCCCTCTTCCCTTAACGAGTTGAAAATGGAAGTACGAAAAGAAAGCAAACGAAACGATTATTCAGAATATATATATAGTAATTACCGGCATTGCGTTCACTTCCCTGAAAAAAGATAGCTGTGCGTTCTCCAGGCGAGCGGAAGAACCTTGTACAATATTTAATACATCGGTTTAGAATACCAAGGATACTGCTACTTGGCCGTTGAAGAATGCGCCTGTGTTTTATTTTATCTTATCTGAAGCACAGGTAAACAATGATAACGTAAATACAAAAGAAGGTCTATAAAAATATCCGGCAACATTATCCGCAAAAGATAGGAGAGAAACTAAAAGGCAATGAAAGTGAAATTACGTGTGAATGATGGTTGTTCATTTGAGTCCATGGGAAAAGTGAATCTTGGCAACATGTGGGACACAGGTGTTAGACTGATGATTGCATACTGACTTATCCATTTTTTTATTGTTATTAATTAAGGCTGTGAAGTAATACTAGTCTGAAAAGCTCGTCAAATAAGATGACAACTCGCTGATGCTTTAGTATAAGTATACATGAGTCACCGTGATTCTGTTTTATAATGCTATTAATTTTTATCGGTATAATTATCAACATCATCATCATTATCACCATCATTATCATTATATACATATACGGCAGACTTACATGTGAGCTCTTCTGCTTCGCCTATTCCTTACATTTTCTCTTATTAGTACATTCTTATTAACAGTATAATAGTAATAATGACAACAACAACAGTAAAAATAGTGATAATAATAATGGTGATAATAATAACAATAAGATTTTAGTAACGATAATTATACTATTAATTAAAGCTTTAAGAATTAAGGAAAAGGTATACAAGTACATAAGCAGTTTAGCAGTAAATCGAAACCGTATTGGACGGTGCACATCCCCGGGGTCAATGGGTTAAGTCATATGAATGTTATGATTGACTATTGGTCTTATATCTGCGGACCTTAGTAAAAATAAAAGAAAGTAATTCAGTAAAAGTTTCATGACGTTAGGAATTCGCTACGTATAGTGACGGTAATGTAAGAGCATATCAATATGGCTATATTTATAGAAAGTACTTTCACCGTTTAGGTGGCGCCACGCCAGGAATCCAGTACTAACGTTTGTTTGTGTTCGCAGCGTTGACGATGCTTCGGGAGCCATGAGTCATAGTCTGGAGGGCCGAGCTGTGGCTGCTGTGATCAGCGACATCACCGCGCCTTCTATCACGGTCGCCAGGCACAAGCACCAGCACCTCGCCGCCATACCGTACGTCTCTCCCCCTCTCCCCCTTTCCTTCCATCTCCACCTGCACCTGCACCTCCACTTCCACTTCCACCATCACCACTACTACTACTCCAGTAACTACAACTACCACCACCACTACCACTACCACTACCACTACCACTACCACTACCACTACCACTACCACCACCACCACCACTATTACTTCAACTCTTATAATTATTATTATTGTTATTGTTATGATTATCATAGTCATAATTGTTTTTTTATTATTAGTAGTAATAATAGTGGCAGTAGTAGTAGTAGTAGTAGTAGTAGTAGTATTCACAGTCTCATGCAATGCATCCCTCTGTAGGTTGTACAAGTGTTGGATTTAAAAAAGGAAATGTTTGAGGAGCCTTAGACATCTGTTACTCTGGTACTAGTAGACATGCATTTTGCAGCATCTCCACATTGTAACTCACTTCTAGCTTTTCCACCCATTTATTGAATTCTGCTCTCCAATGCTCTGGAGATGGAGGAAATTATAATGACTTTCCTTCACTCCCTAATCCTAATAAATTGTTTTTCTACCTTTTCTATCTCCTTTTCATTCAATATAAGATGAAATGGACAGGCATCATCTATTACAAAGTATTGTTTTTGTTATTTGTCATGCAAAGCTAAATCTGAGCTAATGTGTTCCAAAGGACAATCAATCTGAACACAGGAAATCCCATAACAATCAAAAATCTTGATTTTCTTGTATAATCCCTGGCTTATAGTTATCATAAATCGGAGATCCTACTTGGTCATGTCCATAGCTGATACTTTATCTGAGCCAGTTTCTTACATTCATAGATAATATGCCTCATTATTTCCTCTCTCAAACCTCGCATCCTACATTAAGGTGAGATATACCTAATTTGTCTATTTGATTTTCGATTGCATTTGTGCACAGTGCACAAATCTATCCCCAGGATGAGTTTGAGTTTTAGAGCGAGGCAGCTTCATGCAATATACCTTTACTTTTCCCCACTCTTTTTTAGTCACTCATTATAAAACTAGAGCCAGTCTTTTTTGTTTTATTGTATTGAGAGACTTACATGTGTCATATGACAGGCTCTATCAGTGCCATAGTTGACTAAAATTCTTGTATAGGGTCCATATCAGTTCATTATTTTCTTTATACTCAGTGTGATAGAAGTATTGCTGTTTTTTTTTGTTTTTTTTTGTATTTGTGTACTGTCATGAACAAATACAAAACATAACTATCCACAATGAAACAACATAAAGTGGTATGGAAGAGGAAGGAAACCTTTGCTTATGACTGTGGTTACCACAGTAAAAGGCATCCCTACTGGCAGAGTTGGCTTATTGTAGACACTGGGCATGGTTTGAGTCACCTCATTCTGCTTGCACATCCTTCAAGTGAGAGGTCGACAACTTGCTGTGTGTCTTTATAAAGACAGTGCTTGCTAGAGACCATGGACAGGTGCCATTCAAGGCTCTCTCTCCTGCTAGTGTTTGGAGAAAGTGGTACCACCTAGGTTTTGGGTGTTAGGTGAAACCCATTTTGCAAAATATTATGGCAATTATAGTAATTATGACTGCTTTGTCCTCATCACTCACTCATTACTCAAAGTACAATATAATAACACAGTGATCCAAAATCCCCCAACATCATGTACATCATGATGTCAGGCCAAAGCTCCTACATCATGTATGTCATGATACCAATCCACTATGGGTTAAGAGTTTCTTTCCTGAGCCATGTCCAACTTTTCATGCTTCTATTTCCTTTGTTTCTCTTTCACTGTCTACGCATTATCATCAGCATTATTATCATCATGGTTATTCCTGTCCTTACTAATAGTTATTTTGATATTATTGCTATATCTATCGATATTTAAGATATTCTTTTTTTTCTTTTCTATTAATTTGTTACTATTATTATCAGTATTGTTATTATTGGTGTAGTCTATTTATTCTCAGTTTTGTTTTATGTTTTTTGATAATCATTATTTGTGTATTTAGTATTATTGTTTATTATTTTACTCTTATTTCTGTACTACAGTGATTCCTTACCCACAGGTTGACAGAGACCAGAGAGCATCAAGATGCCCAACAAGATGTTGTTGCAACAGGCCTCGAAACTCAGAAGTTATCTGTCGAAGCTCAGAGTACTGGCTCTTCTAGCAGCACAGCAACACAGTTACAAGAGGATGTTCAGCAAGCAAGAGTGAGTTTGTTGTTGATAGTTATTGGTGAAGAAGGTACCTGGAATGGTATTTTTTTGATTGGTTAAAGGCTTGAAACCTGTGGAAAGAGTTGGTGCAACAGACTGTAAAAAAATTATGTGTGTAGGAATATATACTATATGAATTCTGGTTAAATTGTTTTTTTCCTTCTGATTTGACTGAAGATGAATTTTCTCTTCTATTCTTCTATTTTCTTTTTTTTTATTACTTGATGTATTGTATACTTATGTTGATAGGGTGCAGTTTCTCCATATACAAATTGTAAGAAGAGTACTCCCAATTTTTTTTTCAGTTATGATACTCATATCTGCAAAGGGGTATACCCACATGTACCCAACAAGTATCAGCTTGTTTCAAAGAGAATTTTAGTGTTGATGTGTAAAGTGATTTTTGATAACAGAACCTTTTTCTTAACTCACAGGTTGGGTCACATGCTCAGGTCTTCATCACCCTGGTTGTTGGTGCTGTGGCAGGAGGGCTTGCCAAGACAACCATTGCCCCGCTTGATAGGACGAAGATAAACTTTCAGGTATATGTGTGAATAGGAAGATACTTTGGAGATCTTTATCTGTAACTTTGTTTAAAGATAAAAGGTCTAGATAAGTAAGATTAGTTGTTGTAATTAGAAGTTCAGACTCCTAAAATGAAAATGATGTACCGTATTGGATTTAAAAGATTCAATCCTGCCTTGAGAAAGTAAATTCTTGAAATCCATCATAATGAGATGAGTATGCAAACAGAGTACCTCTTACTGCTGAACCACAAGACATTCATATTGCAGGACTTCATAGTCCTGAGTATGTAGATGTTATATTTATATTGTGTTCGCACAAATCAGAATCTGTTCATTATTTTTATGCCTGATTGTTAGTAAAAAGATCAAAGCAGTCTTTAATTAAAGGGATTCCTAAAATACTGTCATAATTGCAAATTTATGTCACATGAGTTATTTGTAATGAAGGTGACTCAGAATTAAACTGTCCGAGGAAGTTCATTAGTAGACTAAGTTGCCAGTGCATGCAAATACTAAAACTGTCCTTTTATTTTTTCAGGCAACGAACAAGAAATTTTCAGCACGATATGCCCTGAGATTTTTGGTCGAATGTTACAAAACAGAAGGACTTCTTAGTCTTTGGCGTGGGAATTCTGCCACAATGGCTCGCATTATTCCTTATGCAGCCATTCAGTTCACAGCTCATGAACAGTTTAAGAAGCTCCTACAAATAGACAAAACTGATCGAGAGTGAGTAAAATTCTGTTTAATCTAGGTTTAGGGCTTATTTTTATAGACTTCTTGTATTACTTCAAGATATAGTTCAATAATTTTTAATATTATGTTGATCCCTGCTTAGTGGGTCCTATTGATAGTATTGTGTATTCATAGAATGTTTATGTATCCATGTAGGAGCATAAGTCCCCAGAAAGTATATAAAGGTACTTGAGCACTGTCACACATCTTGTCATCCATAAAGTGTTAAAGTAGTGAGGGAGAAGTCTATTTGTTTATTGATCTCTCTGAGTTGGCACACCACTCCCAACATCCCATGCTTGTTAAAGTTTCCCAATTACCAAAACTCAAAATAGGGGAAAAAAATATTATTTATTCTATGCCCTTATCAACCAGTTATGTAAAGTAAAATGTTTTCTTATAATTTTGGATTAGTAAAAAATATACTGATCTCACTTGACCATTGATGATGGGAACACGCACCATTTACATATTATAATTTTCATTTTTTATAAGTGCCAAGTCACCAGGGAGACAATTATTAGGTCTACTTAGTTATAATGTTAATAGTAATAATAGTTATAGAAAATAAACGAATATACAAGGACAAGAGTAAAGAGATGGTGTGAAGTAAGCTTAGTAACTAAGTGTATGGAGCCATCTATGAGCAAAAAAAAATGATAAAACAATACCACAGTAGATGGTGTATGCATATATATGCAATCCTAGTGCTAATGGGTAACTCTAGCCCATCCTAGACGGGTTAACATACATGCAGGTGGCCATTGCAAAATAAGATCAATACATTACATTTGGTTATTGTGTAGCCTTTCTGACCTATTGCATTTCATATAGTACTCCATCAGCAATGAGATTCCTGGCCGGCTCACTAGCAGGAGTAACATCCCAGTTCCTGACCTATCCACTGGATATGGCCAGAGCTAGGATGGCAGTGACTCGCAAGGGCACCTATTCCTCTCTCATGGAGGTACAGTCTCAGTGTGATGTAGTTTTGCAATTAAAGCTGTGTGTGACTATGCTAAATGGGATAATGGAAACACTGTAAAGTTAGGGTTCTTATAAGGTACGCTCATGTATTATTTTCTAATGTCGTCTTTATTTTCCAGGTATTTGTAAAAATCTGGAAAAATGAAGGGCCTCGCACTTTGTATAGAGGTTTAACTCCAACTTTGATAGGAGTCATACCATATGCAGGCACCAGCTTTGGAATATATGAAACCCTGAAGAGCTATCACAGTGGTATGAATATTGTTAATGTAACTTTTGTATTGTCCTCTCACCATGAAATCAGTTTAGTAAAAAAGTAGTCAGAATAATTATGATGGAAATATGTAAGATATGATTTTTATTACTTTCACATCAAGGAAGTATGTTTTGTAAATAACAAGCATAACATATACATACATTTTTATCCACAGCTCACTCAGACAAGGAAAAGCTAAATCCTCTGGAAAGAATGATGTATGGGGCTGTGGCAGGATTGGTTGGTCAGTCGTCTTCATACCCACTCGACATTGTTCGAAGAAGGATGCAGACAGCAAAGGTCACAGGGAATGGGAATTCATATAACACAATTATTGGAACTCTAGTCAAAGTTTACAGGTTAGTTTTGGCCTTTGCAACTAATTGGCATAAAGATATTCTATATTAGTATTGAAACAATAGATATAAATCATGTATACTAATTCATAAGCATGATCTATATATATATTATTTTTTTCACCTTTTGATAAAGATGTGTCATTTAGAAAATGTGCTTGATGTTTTTTATAGTAGATTTTAGGGAGATAACCATTTTATATTGCCACTAAAGGTTTACAAAATTACTTTTATTACAGAGAGGAAGGCTTAGTCCATGGTCTCTACAAAGGTCTTTCAATGAACTGGATAAAAGGACCAATTGCTGTGGGGATCAGCTTTGCCACTTTCGACACACTCAAAATATTCTTAGAGCAACTGGTGAATGGCAGATAGCATCTTAGACTGGCATGACAAAACCAGTGATGATAAGGTATATTACAGAGAATTAGCAAGATTTCCAAGAGTTTAGTGTAGAGTATACAACAAATGCATCTTCTTTTAGTGAAGATGCCTTGTGTTATGCCTCATCAACTATGCCATTGTGTAGTGAGGTAGTATCTCCTACAGTGTGTCTTACCCAGAATAGCTCATAGATTCTGTTATATGGGCTTAATCATTGTTGCTGTCCAAGTCATAGTACAACATGCAGTAGTGGCCAAATTATTAGAAACTTTTGAGAATTGGTCTTCTGCAAATTTTGTAGGAAATGTATACTGTAGTTAAACTGTGTTTGTTTTAATGAAGGAGGATCTATTTCTGTTTCTTCTTTATCCTGGTTTTGTAAATAGCAACAGAATATGCAGCTTTGGTCTGTTTTTCCTCTTTTATTTGATTTCTTTATTAGGAAGAGTGCCATATAAAGTCCCAAGAAATCCTGGGATCCTTACATACAACAGAATAATGTTAAAGTTATTGTATTTTGCAGCACATAAGACTAATTCTGAGTTTCTTTGTAAATTTGCGGGCTGTGTAGAGTAATGACTCCCTAGAGGATGGAAACAGGAAATCTGTTGTATATAGTGCACAAACCTGGGAATAATACTTTTATTGTTTAAATATCACTATTAATGTCATTGTACTATTATTTGATTCTTGATATCAATATTGTTATTATTATTATATATATTTTTTTTATTATTGATCATCATTATTGTTATTATTATTATTATTATTATTATTATTATTATTATTATTTAAAATAATAGGAATGATAGTGTTATTGTAAATAACTTGTGTTTTAGAGTGATTTCAACTGAAAAATACTGGTAGCTTAGTCTTAAAAATAAAGGTAGGAATTTATTTTTTTTCTTCTGAATGATATTACTGTCACAAGAATTTTCATTCAATTATTATTTTATGTTTTTGTAGTTCTGGAACCATTGTGTAATGGGAAACATTTCTCCAAATGTCAGCATGTATTAAGGCAGAATTGGTTATTTGTTACCTTCTCAAAAAGGAATATATATTATATGCCCATGTCTTCTGTACTATAAAATACAATAATTACATCTGATAACATATCTGTTCTGTCTCTTCATATTCACTGTATGAATAATTTATCTGTAAAGTACTGGACATACCATCCCATTTTATAACACATAGCACAAGGGAGGTAGAGTAACAGGGTATGAAAAAGAGACGGCAAGTGATGATTATCATGTGTGAA
This sequence comes from Penaeus japonicus, assembly GCA_017312705.2. Classification (NCBI taxonomy): domain Eukaryota; kingdom Metazoa; phylum Arthropoda; class Malacostraca; order Decapoda; family Penaeidae; genus Penaeus; species Penaeus japonicus. The sequence goes on along the minus strand of BOPN01003350.1, from coordinate 33,261 downwards.
CAAGGTTATTAGATTTTTAACATTTAATTGGAGCAACCAAATGGAAAAAAAGCTAAGGACCAACAAAAGAATTTCTAATGGTTTAGCCATATCTGTTGTATGTAGTGGGAAACTTACCTACATTTCCAGTCAAGTAGATAAGCAGGTGTAACACTTTTTTATGTAATGCTGTGTTGCAGTGGGCATTGGAGATAGAGAAAAGATGAATTGCTTGATTGCTGAAGTTGTAGTTGTGATTGCCTGTATATGAGGCATTTATTTAGTGGCTTAAACTACTGATGCTAACAAATTGCATCATTATATTGATATGCAAAATACATGTTTTTAGTTTTAAGTAGTTGAATACTACAGGATGTACAGTAGATTCCAATTTATATAAGGAGTGGTGTGTATATATATATATATATACAGTATAATGTTTATCTTATTTGCATAAATATGAACTGCACAATTCCTTACAAAGATCATGTGGTTTACTGTATGATATAATGAGGTACTTTGACTAAAAGTATATTTATTTTACAAAGTTAAGAAATATACAAAAGGCAGAATTTGAGAAGTTTGCCAAAATATTTGTAATTGCAAATTAAATAGCAGATTATTTATAATCCTTAAGAAAGATAAAATATATAGCATGCAAGAACTTGTTTCCATTTGGCAAATCAATTGGTGCAATCAATTTAGTAAGATATAGAAGTGGATAGGCAGTTAGTGAACTTATGATAAGCATTAACATCTGAAGTGTGACACTACCCATTCATTTAGAAGTATGTTCATATATTCAGATATAATTTGTGCGTGTGTGGGTGGGTGAGTGCATGCGTACATAAAGTAAATTGTCTAATGCAGTTCAGTACTTGTGGAAGAGAAAAAGATATTTATCATATTGAATGGGATCCAAGCAATACTAAAAAGTAAGGCTAGAAAATTGTCATAAGGAACAGCATTCTCCGAAGTGTAATTAATTCAATGCTTTATTACCAGAGATGTGAAGAAAGTTTTATTAGTTTTCACTTTATAACCCAGTTCTTTACAGTTATCAGTAAATAATTAGTTGGTTATTTTCAGTATTTTTATGTAAATGAAGAAATGACAAAGTATTTGCTTTCTCCATTATTTTTCTCCATTACATAATAATTTTGGCAAAAGTTCTAAATACTTTCCAAGACTAATTGTAATTTGGTAATAAGATTGTGTTGCAGGAAGTAATACCAGTATCAATAGCAGCAAAAACAAAAAAATCAAGAACCCATAAACACAAATGGTAAATATGACATGAAAATGCAGTCAAGCTTACATTACTGCTTACTTTTAGTGATCATGCTTAAGAATTAATTACAGATTCCTACCTAAATACACTTATACTTTTTGTGTATATTTCTGTGTTGTAAATATTTTTTTTTTGTTACTTTTCAGGCAGAAATAAAAATGAAAATAGCTAAAAAGAATATATATATATATATGTATAAAGAGGAAGGGAGAAGTAACGATCCTGAAGATTTTGAGTTATTTTGCATCTGTGTTAGTTTCAGAGCCATTTTTACAATGTTTAATGGAGTGATGGAGATAGAATGGAGATAGAAATTATCTGTTTTATCATTCCAGGGTTACAGGTTTCTCCTCTCATGTTTTGGGAAGCTGGGAATTTTTTTTTTTTTTTTTTTTATGAACTTAGATTAATAGGGTAAATGAGTAACTATATGCAGGGTATACTAGTCTCTTTTTAAGTTTCTTATGATTCGGTTGACTTTTTTTTTTTTTTTTTTTTTTTTTTTTTTTTTTTTTTTTTTTTTTTTTTTTTTTTTTTTTTTTTTTTTTTTTTTTTTTCTTTTAAAAAAAAGAAGAAAAAAAAAAAACTTTATTAAGAATATTTCTGTTAGTGAATTGACTGTGGTAGATGCTACTTTTTACTATATTATTATTGTTATCATTATTATTATTATTAATATTATTATTATCTTCATCATTATTACTATTATCTTCATCATTATTATTATTATTATTACTATCATTATTATTATTGCTTTTGTTAGTATCAGTGTTATTATGATTATTATTATTTTCAATATTATCTATTAAGTATGATTAATTACTGTCAGTGATCATTATAATAATGATGGATTTACAGTATTATTTTAGATGGTCATCCTCCATACGTTAGTAAAAGGGAAAAAATACATGCTACAGTTTTACAAAGTGCCAGGGTGCTTTTATCCAGGGTGTTTTGTGTAGACACAGTTGTTTACGTAGACTGTGAGCATTTACGCCTTTCTTATATATGAATATGTCTTCCTTGAGAGTATGTAAAGGAGATTTTATGCCTGATGTTTAGCGTTATGTTATTTTGTAATTTTTATCTTTTTTTGTTAGGTATTTTACATGGTAAATGAATGACCTTGCTCATGAAGGCAATGCAATTTTCCTCTCTTGATTTGTAATGGTGCTGCAAGGCATTTATTCAGTTGCTCATAATTGATGTTGCATATTATTTTAGTAATGATATGCTGAATATTAAGTTTTCAATATTGTAATGTACTTTATGACACTACTAAAAATGTTATGTTGAAAAATTAAAAAAAAATAGATATAAATATTCATTTATGTTTATATATATATATATATATATATATATATATATATATATATATATATATATATATATATATATATATATATATATATATATACATATACATATACATATACATATACATATACATATACATATACATATACATATACATATACATATACATATACATATACATATACATATACATATACATATACATATACATATACATATACATATATATATACATACATATATACATATCTATATACATATATATACATATATGTATATATATGTATATATATGTGTATATATATATATATATATATATATATAAATATGATAGATAATTTCCTAAACTGTATGTATATCAGTGAAGTCTGATGAAAACTTCAATAAAGATCTATTTATATGCAAGTGTTTCCTATACCAAGTTAGAAGAAAACAGAGATATGCAGTGGCACAAAAATGTTTTTGTTTACTGGTCATTATTTTGAATATAAGACAGCTTTGAAACTGAACCCTTTATTAACATCATTCTTTATTGGAATACATATGTATATATAAATACATATACATCCTCAGGCTGGTAGCTTGAAGTTGTTTCAAAAAAACATTTATGTCTTAGATTTTTTTATGTAAACCCCTCAATTACCCAATCTTCTATAATGATGTGCAAAAGGAAA
>BOPN01003350.1:22500-25000 GCA_017312705.2 Penaeus japonicus | reverse complement strand
TAGTTTTTACATTCTAGAAATTCTTCACACGCTCATCATCCTTTACATTTTATAAAAAAAAAAAAAACTTAACACGTCACTAAACATACACAAATACAAAAACGTGTATACAAAGATAGAATGAAGCACAGTCACATGGAAAAAATGCAACGTTGCGAGTCATTGCAGACTCCTCATCGGGAAGTAAAGCTACTCGAAGTTCCTTTGGACAAGCATGCATATCAAGACAGAGAGTCCGTAAGAACAAGATCCTTTTCAGTTCTTGTTCCCACGGTGTCCGTCGTGGTGTTTTTTGTTTTTTATCTTGCTTCATATTCTTGTCTAAATTTCCTTCAAGGATTCATCTCGGCTTTACCATCTGATCAGGACTCTGGTCTTACTCGAAACGTCGCGGTTTATTGGCTTCATTTCACATCACCATACCTCGTCTTCGGCCGACTTTGACGTTGATGAGGGAGATGGTGACGATGATGCCCAGGACGCAGGACGCTCCGCAGGCGAAGGTGATTACGCTGCGGTAGTACCACGACCTGGGGGGGGAGGAGGAGGGGAGGAAGGGCGTGACAGAGAGGATCATAATATTTCGAGAGAAAACTCATAGTTAGCAATATTATACAGATGGGGACAGTCACGGTGAGAGTGCGACTGAGGCAAATGCACTGAGGAAGGAGGCAAATTTCCTTCCCCAAAGGTCCTTGGCCACTCACTCTTCCGGGTTGAAGTTCTGAATGATCATGATGATGATGCCGTTGGAGAACTTGTCGACGAGACTCATGAAGCCGTAGACGAAAGCTCCTCCCTCCACGTTGCTGCCGATGAGGTCGGCGGTGATGGACAGGGAGGTGATGAGGAGGGTCGAGCCTCCGATACCCAGCAGCGTCGCCACCAGGAAGATGCCCCACTGCACGAAGTAGTCGCCCTGGCCGAACCACACCCACAGGCAGCCGGCGATGCCGACCGTGCAGCCGAGGGCGAAGGTCCTCTGCACAAGTCATAACATGGTAATGATTACGATGATTATTAATGGTAATGATTATAATCACTATTAATGGTAGTTATAATAATTATTGAAGATAATGATTATGATGATTATTAATGGAAATGATTATCATGACTATTAGCACTTGCCTTCCTTCCGATCTTCTTGTTAATCTCCTTCATGACCAGCGAGCCGAGGAAGCCGGCCAGGTACATCGCGAACGGCACGGTGGCGATGAACGTCTCACTCAGCTGCAGCGTCTCTTGCACGTACAGGGGGATGTACACCTTTGCGAGAGAAATGGGAAATCGGTTATCTGTGTTTCCATTGCAGGGGGGTGGATGTGGGGTGGGGGGGGGGGGGGGCATTACGGCGAGGGAAATAGGAAGTGGGTGTTATTTGAGTTTCTCTTAAGGATGGTACACTTTTTGGAAATAGGTTACTCATGGTTCACTTAGTGGAAGGTACACTTTTGGGGAAAATATTACCTGTGGTTCATTTAATGGGAGGTATATACGTTTGCAATGAGAATTGGAAATGGGTTACCTGTGGGAGGAGGTTACTTGTTCACTTTGAGGGCTGTATTTGTGAAGGAAAAAGTTACACGTCATTCGTGGACATCACTTTTACAAATCGTGTGAACAAAATGGCTTACGATGAAATTTACATTTTGTTATCTTTAGATTTAAAAAAAAAATCTACATAACGGAATTCAGAAAATATGCAAAGGCGACTGACCCTTGCAAATAAAGAAAAGTCATTGTGACGAACGTGGAAGAAGTTTGGGTGAAAAAGAACAATACGGCAATGTGAGATATGTGACTGACGTTTCCATATTGCATCCTTTGCATAATTATGTATGCTACATATCTATGTTTTTTTTTCATAAAAATGTAATATCGGAGTTTCATTTACTCTCTTAAAGAATTTACGCGAAGAGACAGAATTATATATAGATATCTTAAAAAACTATATCAAAGTTGGATTAATCTCTCTTTCTATAACTATTTTCTTGCCTTGCTCTTTCCCTTCCCCAGACACACAAACACACCTGGTACAGGTTAACGTAGAGTCGCGTGGCCATGTAGAGCACAGCGATCTGGTAAAAGGGGAGCTCCTTAAACCAGTCCACTTTCTTCATCTTCCTCGCATATCCCTTCGTGGCTTCTTGCCCTTCGACGGCGACCATCTGCTGCTTGACTGGGACGAAGGGCGGCTCCCTCACTCCCAGGTGGAAGATGAGGGAGAAGGCCGCTCCTACACCTACGCAGATCAGGGCTATGTTCTGCAAAATAGATGCTGTTATGATCGAACTGTACATATGATGGTTCGAAGTGAGATATTTATGTTGGTTTTCATGTTTTCATGGATCGTGTTCCTGGATTTTATGTTTTACTGATCGTTATATATGTTGTTTTTCTACTTTGCTTAGAAGATCACTGAGTAAGTAGAGAAATTCCTGGGTAAATATCACCTAAAATTCTAATATAAACGCATAAACCTGGAACTGATTGTGCATAT
>BOPN01003350.1:15000-20000 GCA_017312705.2 Penaeus japonicus | reverse complement strand
AAGAGACTTCGAAAAATAACATCAAACTTATTATAACAATGAGTATAAAACATTCAGGAGATTTTCAATTAAGGAGAAATTTTAATAAAGATGTCACGGCCGAAGGAAGTTTATTTATGAAACAAGGAAAGAAAACTGAAAAAAACAAAGGAATACAATGGTCAGTTAATAAAAGCATAAATGAAAGGAGGAGAAATCTAGAAAAAAGGTAGGGAAATACAATATAAAAACAAATTACAAAATAAGACGATAGACGCAGTTTAAGGACCAAGCAAAGAAAACGGGAACTTCTTATCGGAAATCTTTTCTGAATTTATCCAAAAATGAAGACGGAAAATAGAATACAGTTCAGAACCAAGCAAAGAAAACGGGAACTTCTTATCGGAAATTTGTTCTGAATCTATCCAAGAATGAAGACAGAAAATAAAAATAAAATACAGTTAAGAACCAAGCAAAGAAAACGGGAACTTATCGCAAATCTGTTCTGAATCTATCCAAGAACGAAGACGGAAAATAAAAATAAAATACAGTTAAGAACCAAGCAAAGAAAACGGGATCTTCTTATCGGAAATCTGTTCTGAATTTATCCAAGAATGAAGACGGAAAATAAGAATGAAATGCAGTTAAGAACCAAGCAAAGAAAACAGGAACTTCTTATCGGAAATCTGTTCTGAATGTATCCAAGAACGAAGACGGAAAATAAAAATAAAATACAGTTAAGAACCAAGCAAAGAAAACGGGACCTCCTTATCGGAAAGCTGCTCTGAATCTATCCAAGAATGAAGACGGAAAATAAAATACAGTTAAGAACCAAGCAAAGGAAACGAGACCTCCTTATCGGAAAGCTATTCTGAACGTATCCAAGAACGAAGACGGAAAATAAAAATAAAATACAGTTAAGAACCAAGCAAAGAAAACGGGACCTCCTTATCGGAAAGCTGTTCTGAATGTATCCAAGAACGAAGACGGAAAATAAAAATAAAATACAGTTAAGAACCAAACAAAGAAAACGGGACCTCCTTATCGGAAAGCTGTTCTGAATGTATCCTAAGAACGAAGACGGAAAATAAAAATAAAATACAGTTAAGAACCAAGCAAAGAAAACGGGATCTTCTTATCGGAAAGCTGTTCTGAATTCATCCAAGAATGAAGACGGAAAATGACATGCAGCGGAATGAGAAAGCACGGACGTCGGAAGGGCCTGTCTTTGTCTTTCATCACGTGACTTGGCTGAGAAGAAAGTGCGTATCGGGGGTGATGATCTAACATGGCGGGCGGTCCGGAGTTTGCGACATTCGTTGAAGATTCAGTCATCGGCTGTCGGGAAATTTGCTACATCTGTTGGTCTGTGTGTGTGTGTGTCTTCTCTCTCTCTCTTTCATTGATTTTGTCTGTCTGTTGCTCTCTCCCTTTCTCTTCGTCTTTGTCTGTCTGACTTTGTCTCTGTCTCTGTCCCTGGCTCTGGCTCAGTCTCTGCCTCTGCCTCTGTCTGTATCCGTCTGTCTCTCTCTCTCTCTACCCCCCCCCACCCTCATGTCTTTACCTCTCATTCTCAAATTCTCTCTCTCTCTCTCTCCCTCTCTCTGTGTGTGTCTCTCTCTCCTTTTTTCTCTCTCTATATCCCCCCCCCCCCCTCTCTCTCTCTCTCTCTCTCTCTCTCTCTCTCTCTCTCTCTCTCTCTCTCTCTCTCTCTCTCTCTCTCCTCCTCCTCCTCCTCCTCCTCCTACTACTACTACTCCTACTAATACTCTTCACTACCCTCTCTCTCTCTCTTTCTTTCCTTTTCTCTTTCTTTTTCTTCCTCTCCCATTTCCCTTTCCCTTTCCTTTTCCCTTTCCATTTCCTCCTCATCCTTTCCCTCTCTTCTGCCTTCTCTCCCTCTTTCTCTCTCTCTACCTACCCATTCCCCTGTTTTACACCTGCAATGAATTACTCAATAATGCAACCAGTAAAGTTTCGTCACATAGCAACTAAAAATAAAAGAAAGAAAAAGAAAAAAAAAAGAGAGAAAAAAAGGCTAACCGCGCGTGTATTGTGCTTTATCCTCGTATGATAAGGTTCATGGAAAAAAAATGTTTGATAGGAAATAATCAAGGATATTGCGCAGTTGAGCTTTACGAGATCGTGGTAGCTTAGCAATAACTTGTTGCTAAGTGCGAGGAAATCAAAGAGAATAATGCAATTTTAATGGAATTTACGGTGAAAAAAGTTTGTTGTTGAAATTGATGTATAATCTTCCAAGCATACTAAATGAGTGCATCTCCGTAATAAACAATCAAACAAGAAGATATTTGCATTGCAGCTTCTTGATCGCTTCATCTATCAGTTCATATGTCTGTTTATCTGTCTACCTGTTTATATACCTGTCTATCAGTCTGTATGTCTATCTATCTATCTGCCTATCTACCTATCTACTTATTTATCTACCTGTCTATCCATCTATTTACTTATCTATCTGTCTACCTACATCTCTCTCTCTCTCTCTCTCTCTCTCTCTCTCTCTCTCTCTCTCTCTCTCTCTCTCTCTCTCTCTCTCTCTCTCTCTCTCTCTCTCTCTCTCTCTCTCTCTCTCTCTCTCTCTCTCTCTCTCTCTCTCTCTCTCTCTCTCTCTCTCTCTCTCTCTCTCTCTCTCTCTCTCGCTTACCCCAGATTCTCCAGAACGCATTACGAAGTTTTTTCTTTCGTTCTGTTCACACCTTCGTCGTAATCCTGGCTGGCGAAACTTTATTTATTTACTATTTACTTATCTATCTGTCTACCTACATCTCTCTCTCTCTCTCTCTCTCTCTCTCTCTCTCTCTCTCTCTCTCTCTCTCTCTCTCTCTCTCTCTCTCTCTCTCTCTCTCTCTCTCTCTCTCTCTCTCTCTCTCTCTCTCTCTCTCTCTCTCTCTCTCTCTCTCTCTCTCTCTCTCTCTCTCTCTCTCTCTCTCTCTCTCTCTCTCTCTCTCTCTCTCTCTCTCTCTCTCTCTCTCTCTCTCTCTCTCGCTTACCCGATTCTCCAGAACGCATTACGAAGTTTTTTCTTTCGTTCTGTTCACACCTTCGTCGTAATCCTGGCTGGCGAAACTTTATACGTATGATTACGAACGCGACAAAACCATAAGTATAACTTCCTCTCTCTTTATAACGCATTATCTTCCGACCATCTTTACCAAATAAGAAAAAAAAACATGGAAATACAACAAAAAATAAAACAGATAATTTGACAAACACCACAACAGAAGAACAAAGTAAAAAAAAAAAAAAAAAAAAAAAAAAAACAAACCGGAAGAAAAAGAAATGCGAAATTACGAGGCAGCATTCATCATCTCCCAAGATGATGAACATGAGACTTGGAATGTGGTAAATGTTGATTATATAATTCCTGATTGCGAGCGAATTCCCACAATCTACATTGTGGATGTGTACGGATCTGCTTCCCTTTGTCGGGTCTGTGTATTTATTTGATATTTTGGTATGGATTGAGATGTTTAGATGTGTGTGTGAATACGTGTACTGATTGTGTTGTGGTTTGTTTGTTTGTGTGCGTGTGTGTGAGTGTGTGTGTGTGTGCGTGTGTGTGAGTGTGTGTGTGTGTGTGTGTGTGTGTGTGTGTGTGTGTGTATGCATTTATATATATATATATATATATATATATATATATATATATATATATATATATATATATATATACATATATATATATATATATATATATATATATAGAGAGAGATAGATAGATAGATAGATAGATAGATAGATAGATATTTCGATAGATAGGCAGATAGAGAGCTAGAGAGATTGAGAGATTGAGAGATAGATAGGTTAAGAGAGCGAGAGCGAGAGAGAGAGAGAGAGAGAGAGAGAGAGAGAGAGAGAGAGAGAGAGAGAGAGAGAGAGAGAGAGAGAAAGAGAAAACGGGAGAGCGAGAGAGAGAGAGAGAGAGAGAGAGAGAGAGAGAGAGAGAGAGAGAGAGAGAGAGAGAGAGAGAGAGAGAGAGAGAGAGAGAGAGAGAGAGAGAGAGAGAGAGAGAGAGAGAGAGAGAGGGAGAGAGAGAGAGAGAGAATGATAGAGAGAAACCTACTTACGCGAGAGTGAGAGAGAGAGAGAGAGAGAGAGAGAGAGAGAGAGAGAGAGAGAGAGAGAGAGAGAAAGAGAATGATAGAGAGAAACCTACTTACGCGAGAGTGAGCCTACAAATGCACTCTCATGAACAAGAGAATTAACGTAACTTTCACTTTCAAAAGTATTGTTCCTGACGTCAGTAATCATTATATTTATCTATCTCTCTAACTGTCTATGTATTGATGTGTGTCTATCTATCTGTTTATCTATCTACCTATATTTATATATATATCTATATTTATCTATCTATTTATCTATCTATCTATCTATCTATCTATCTATCTATCTATCTATCTATCTATCTATCTATATATATATATATATATATATATATATATATATATGTGTGTGTGTGTGTGTGTGTGTGTGTGTGTGTGTGTGTGTGTGTGTGTGTGTGTGTTCGTGTGTTAGTGTGCGTGTGTGTGAGTCATAAACCCACCATCAACAACGAAAAAGGCAAAAAGGAAATGCAATCTGGACTCACCCATCAAATGCCACACCTTCCGCCGCCCGTAGCGCGCGCAAATCGGGATCTTGTTTTGCTTGTCGGAGAAGATGCCGACAATGGGCGTGCTCAGACCGTCCGCGACTTGGCCCACGAGCAGCACCAGGCCGGCCACAGTTGAGTCGAAGAGTAGGACCTGTGGAGGGGGGTCACTGTTGTTGCGCTTTGTGGCTAGGTAGGGAGAAGCTGCTGTGTTTTGCACTCGCATGCTAGGACATACATAAACTAACGCCAACGCTAAGGCAAACGCTAACACACTAACACCGATACAAACACTAGTAAATACTAACACACTAACACCATTACTTTTTTTTTCTTCAGGGGCTTTCATCACGATGCAGAAAAATACCATCTTTAGAGACTCACCTTCTCGTAGAAAATGAGGAGGTAC
>BOPN01003350.1:5000-7500 GCA_017312705.2 Penaeus japonicus | reverse complement strand
ATTTAAACAATTGATTCATTTTCTAATTCAGCTTTGAAAGATTTCAAACTTCTACCCACCGTCCTTTTGTGACGTGATGTTGACAGCAGACAAGTTGGGGCTGGAATGGAAGCCAAGTCAGCCAGAACGAGCTAGTTATAGCATAATCAATTCGATCTGAATTGTATTTGATGATATCACTCCTCCAAACATTTCGTCCCCGCGATACGGAGCGATTACAGGCGGCGCTGGTGGATAAGCCACGATACAGATGGTTTTGTTTACGCCTACTTTCACAAACTACAGCTTAGTCGGGGAAGGGTATCTAATTTTAGTGCTCATGATTACATCACCGTCACGTGTCGCGTGTACTTCAAGTTTTCTAATTAACGCAATGTCACCTAGCATGCCCGTGGAAAAGAAGGTCATCCGTCCCCGAGTCGGATCGCGGCCGGTGCTGGGAAAAACATCCTCTCAGGCGAAGGCGAAGTCCAGCGAAGTTACTGCCTTGACTCCGACCAGAGGGATCCTTCGAGTAAGATGGAATCATGCCCTTGGAGATGCAGCTGTGGGAGCCACGGTAATCGCTGCAATTCGTACAGTCCGCTGAATGAAAACTCCTATTGTTCACGCAAATGTGTTTTACAACACTGTCCGCCCGACGTTGCAGGACTTCAGAGATTACGAAAGTTTGATTTTAGACGGCAATTGAAAAAAAAAAAAAAAAATGGTGGGTTTAAATTTAAGAGAAGCACAGAAGTACCTATCCAGTCACCCCCTTGCGCGAAAAATAGAATTCTGACACACTCATCAGAGAGATATGGGAATCCCGTAAAACTGATCTAATAGCAGTTACATCATCTCCAATCCGCGTTTGGCCCATATCGCAAACTGACCGAATCTCCAGACAATTACGTATCGTACAGACGAATCCCTCCATATATCTTTCCACTGAATAGACTCGATATACCTAATTTCTTCTTTAATTTCTGTACTAAGACGGAACTTCCAGAGTGATGTAACAGTACCTCACCCGAGTACTAAGTGCGTACAGGGAAAGTATAAAGAAATTTACAGTGACATAACGACTTTTTTCGTGTTGTCTAATTAGTGTCTGAGGGTCGGCTGGTACATATGAAAGAATGAGAATCTTAAACAGTAATATCTGGGGTTGTGTTGATAAAGGTATTAAGGTATCTATAGTGACATCTATAATGGTTATCGTTACCACTATTATGTTTTTCATTATTATTGTTAAATTTATTATTTTCATTAACGTTATTGTTATCATTATTACTAGTATTATCATTATCATCATCATTATGATTGTTATCATTATCATCAATATTATTATTACTAAATGATTACTAAAATATTATCAATATCACTATCATTATCATCCCTACTATTATCCCCATTATCGTTTTTCATAGTGATCGTTATTATTATCATTATTATCATCATTATCATCGTCATCATTAGTATCATCGTCATTATTATTGCCATTTTTATAAATATGATGATTACGATTATCACTGGTCTTTACTATTATCCTTATTATCTTATTATTATCTTATTATTTTCCTTAACATATCCTTATTGTTACTATTGTCACCATTATTTTTATTGTGATCATTATAATTATCATTCATTACTATCATCAATATTATTACTTTAGTCATAATTATTATTGTTATTATTACCATTATAATTATTGTAAATACAATTATTGTTACCATTATCATTACCATTATTACTGTCATGATTATGATCATTATTATTATCATCAATCAGTCCTTTTTCTAGTATAATTATTATATCTATTCATTATTATCATTACCATCATCATAATTATCATTATTTTCATCATAATCATCCATTATCACTATATTCATACTCTCTTTATCATTATCATCACTATCACCATAATTATCATTATTATCATCAACGCCAATTACCAATTCAATATCGTTATCCCTATTATTTCCATGATAAAAAAAAAAAAAAATCACCAGAGAAAGAGAGAAAAAAAACTTTCCTCCTCCTATTCCCCCAATACTACCCATAACCCCCCCCCCCCTCCCACAAGCCCGTCATTGGCTGCCTACTATATTTTATCGTCGCATAATCGGCATATTGTCGTCTTTGTCACTCGGTCCTGTAGGGGTGGTTTACGTAACCCTTTATCTATCTATCTATCTGTTTATTTATTAATATATATATATCTATATATATATTAGATTTTTTTTTTCATCTGACTACTTACTACCATTTCTGAAATAGTTTTTATCTTTATTTTTTACCGTTTTTACCGTTATCATTCTAATTGCTATCATTAATCGTTATCTTTACCTTATACGTAGAGGGAGATATATATATACATACATATATATATATATATATATATATATATATATATATATATATAGAGAGAGAGAGAGAGAGAGAGAGAGAGAGAGAGAGAGGTAGATTATCATTATCATCACTATTTTTTTCATTATTCTTGTTATCATGATCATTA
>BOPN01003349.1:162500-164386 GCA_017312705.2 Penaeus japonicus | reverse complement strand
TCTCTCTCTCTCTCTCTCTCTCTCTCTCTCTCTCTCTCTCTCTCTCTCTCTCTCTCTCTCTCTCTCTCTCTCTCTCTCTCTCTCTCTCTCTTACTCTCTATCTCTCTCTCTCTCTTAATTTACCTATGCTAAGGACATTAAGAAGATCAAGATAGTTTATTGATGTCGCTCCTCTAGGGAAACTCTTTGAGGTCTTTGTGTCTGATTGTCACTGAGTTTATGATGAACGGATGCTAGACACAAACACAAGTGTGTGTGAGAAAAATGCATACATATGTAAATAGTATTTTATTCACGGTAAAATGCTTCTTTACGTTCAGTGTAGGGAATGCAAACACAACCTAAGACCACCAAAATGATAAGATTAATAACAAACCTTTATATTTCTAAGCCGAGAGAGAGAGAGAGAGAGAGAGAGAGAGAGAGAATCAGAGATAGAGAGATAGATAGAGAGAGAGAGAAAGAAAGAGAGAGAGAGAGAGAGAGAGAGAGAGAGAGAGAGAGAGAGAGAATCAGAGATAGATAGATAGACAGATAGAGAAAGAGAAAGATAGAAAGAGAGAGAGAGAGAGAGAGAGAGAGGCAGAGATAGATAGATAGACAGATAGAGAGATAGCTAGATAGGGAAAGAGAGAGAGGGTTAGACATCTACCTATCCCACTGATTATCTATCGATCAGAGCCAGTTGTGACGTCACTCTCCCGAAGTGTTCTTTAGCCTTCGTTGCGAAATTCCAGACACAGTTATGAGTTCTTGTGCCTCGTGTCCTTCCTCGTGTGTGTAGGAGACAAAAGCGGTATTGCTCGCGTAGTATAACTCCTGTAGGTTCCACTCATATATGTATACACGTAGTTGTGTTATTTCTCGTGTAGTTTTGCTTAGAGTGGATTGTTTTTTATTCCTTGTTGATGCTGTAGACGTGTGTGGGTGTTATATCTTCTCGAGGATGACAAGCAACGTTATTTCTTCGTCAGAAAAGCCTGTAATTATGAACAAAGACAATTGCATCACCTGCTATTCACTCTCGTTCATACCCCTCTCTACCCTATCGTTCACATCCGTCACCTGTCATTCTCTACGTAATGATACCAACAACGAAAAAAATATCCTTCATTAACTGGCCATGTACTGCGCCCCACAAGCGTGAGTGAGGAGGCGTTTTTGCGAAGGAGTCTCGAGAAAGGTGAGTTCTTCAGTGGGCGTGGCGAGTCTGAACAAGTTCTTTGCAGAGTGCTTTGTGAAGGCAAGTGCGTCTGAAGTTTTATTTCTGTTATTTCATCCTCGTATACTGAGATGGGGTATTACCTGTATAGCCGTGATGTATATGGATGTTTTGAGGACTAAGAGATGGGGTTGTAGTGGTATGTTATAGTTAGGATGAATGGGTATGTTGACAGTTCAGGTATGTGTGTTTGTATGTTGTGTGTGTGTATGCAGGGGGGTGTATCTTTTAAAGGATGGATTGACAGATTAAATGAGTGAGTGATTATATGTTTATGTGTTTATATGCGTACACAGTATATACGTATGTGTTATATATATGTGTGTGTGTTTAGATAGATGGATAGACAGATAGATATATAGATAAGGATAGATACGCAGAAAAAACGAGAGAGAGAGAGAGAGAGAGATGTCTATACATACATACACCTACCCACACCTACATACACACACACACAAACACACACACACACACTGAAACACACACCCAAACACACACAACCAAACAAAGAAACAAATAGACATACAGAAATATAGATAAACAAGCACATGTATATATATCTAATACAGTTTCAAAGCCCTCAATAACTCGATTGCATAAAAATGCCTGTCAGCCAAACTCGACTCTGTGTTGTAAAAATTATTGATCCAGAACTAACGATGCA
>BOPN01003349.1:150000-152500 GCA_017312705.2 Penaeus japonicus | reverse complement strand
ACATTTAACGCACATTTTGCTCGCATTTCTGACCTCTTCATCTTCACTCCCGTGCCCTTGCCCTTAACACTTCACCCTCCGCCGCGATCTGCTAATGTCGTAGGTGAGGTTCGCCGTCTAAAGGGAGAGGGTTGAGGGGAAAAAAGAGGTTGACATTATCTATAGTAGCATCCCGCCTCATCTTAAAACGTCTGCCGAACTCAGCTCTATAGGTCAGAGGTCAGCGCGCAAAGTTCAGGTGCGAGTGACCAGCCTTTGGGGTACTTGGCACTGCGCTTCGTTGCCCCCCTCTCCCCCCCTCTCTCTCTCTATCTCTCTCTCTCTCTCTCTCTCTCTCTCTCTCTCTCTCTCTCTCTCTCTCTCTCTCTCTCTCTCTCTCTCTCTCTCTCTCTCTCTCTCTCTCTCTCTCTCTCTCTCTCTCTCTCTCTCTCTCTCACTTAGCCCTCCCCCCTCTCTCTCTCTCTCACTTACCCCCACCTCCCCCAACCTCCCCTCCCACCCCGTGCCTCTCGCAGAACGACCGCTCGCCGCATTTGCCCACGACGAGAGAGAGAGAAAGGGGAGGAGGGGGACGTGGAGGGGGATGGAGGAGGAGGACGACACTTTCACTCACGTCCTGCAGGAGTCTCAGCCGGCGAGGATGTGTCCCCCCCCCTCCGTCGCCGCCAGGAGGGCCGGATTCTCATCGCTGGCCATCCTCGAAGGACCTTTACCTCTGACCTATAGAAGCGAGTCCTGTTGCTTCCCGCTGGCAATGAGGGACTTTTTTGGGGGGCGCCATTCTTCCCTCGCCTCTTGGACGTCTGCGTCGGTGTCCAGCCCTTGGGGGGAGAAGAGGGGAGAAGAGGGGTAGGGATGGGGGAGGGGGGAGAGGGGAAGGGATGGGGGATGGGGGATGGGGGAGAGGGGGAGAGGTAAAGGAAGAGGGAATCCCCGCGCATTGGAATAAATAGTTCTCCTGATTCCTCGTAATCTATTTCTGATATACAGGATGTCTGTCTTTCGTATGATCTATTGTATTGTTTTGTTTTGTATTATTTCAGTGTGAATTGTTTGATGTTTAGTCTCGTTATAAGTGTATCATTCTTCTATGCATTCTATTGGCTATGTCTTCTATAGAAACTCACCTAAATAATGGAAGGTTCAATATGATCCTCCTTGGAATTCAAAACCGAAGAACCCGGAACTGCATTCGACCGCTTCCGCCTCCTTCGTGCATTGTCCCGTCATCCTAGCTGTGCCAACGCTTCAGTTAGTCCTTTAGTTACCTCGTCGAAACCCTCCTGCGCTTCCATCTTCCTACCTCTCCTCCACCCCCCTCCTCCCTCCTTCTAGCTCTCCTCTTCTTGCCCAATCTCTCCCCCTCCCTTCCCTCCCTCCCTCCCTCTCCCCTCCCCCCCTCCTCCTTCTAGCTCTCCTCTTCTTGCCCAACCTCTCCCCTCCTTCCCTCCCTCCCTCCCTCCCTCTCCCCTCCCCCCCTCCTCCTTCTAGCTCTCCTCTTCTTGCCCAACCTCTCCTCCCTCCTTCCCTCCCTCCCTCCCTCCCTCGTAAAGCCTCCTAACCCCCCTCCCCCCCTCTACTACTGAGACCACCTGCAGAATATGGAGAGGCCATCCAGTCTCTCTCTCTCTTTCCCCCACGTAGCCTAAATAATGATAGCTCTTGCCTCTACTTTATTGCTCCAGATGTTTGGCGGAGAGTGCCAGAGTGTGCCGAAATTAGCATCAATATGGAATTATTGTTTTTGTTTCTCTCTTTCTCTCTGTCTATCTCTCTGTCTCTCTCCCTCTCTGTCTCTCTGTCTTTCTGTCTCTCTCTGTCTCTCTCTCGCTCCCTCTCTCTTTCTTTCTTTCTCTCTCCCTCCCTCTCTGTCTCTCTCTCTCTCTCTCTCTCTCTATCTATCTATCCATCTACCTATCTATCTCTCTCTCTCTCTCTCGTAGGTTTATACGAATATCTAAAGTTGTGATAGGACACGACTTAGAGCGTGAATTCCCGAATCCCGAACGAATTTCTCTCTCCATTGCAAGATTCCTGCCGAGACGCCCTCCGAATGGCAAGTTCCTTCGAACCGCTTCTTGGACTACAGCTTGTCTTGCCCTGCCCTGCCCTGCCCTTCCCTCCACGCCTCTCCCTCCCCGATGGCCTCGTAGGTAATCCGGTTTTCGGCGTAAAAACTCGCGGTATTCCTCTCTTCTCTCTATCCTCTCTTTTTTTTATTATATATAGGCGTGATCCGAGTCCTAGCGGGGAGGCCGCCGCTCCAGTTCTCCGCCCTGAGGGACTTCCGCCGGCCTTGTCTGGAGGAGTTGGGACGCGGAGGAAAGGAAGGGGTGGTGGTCTTAGTAGGTTTGGGAATCGGTTTGGTTTTTATTGTGTTTGATGTTCTCTTTTGTGGGTGATGATACTCTTAGGAAAGTAGGAGGAGGTCTCATTTGGGAGCTAGGGATAGTTAGGATTTTGGTGATGTTCGGGAGTATGAGTGAGACTAAGACGAAGT
>BOPN01003349.1:115000-120000 GCA_017312705.2 Penaeus japonicus | reverse complement strand
ACCATCATTATTATAATTATCATGAGAAATATTATAATTTTTATCATCATTACTAACGTTCTCATTGTCAGTACTACTTTTGATAACGTTATAATCACTTTAATATAATACCACCAGCTACTAGTAATGTCATCATCATTACCACTGTTATGATTATGATAATCATTGTTATTTTTTCACGTTATTTTTGTTATCATTACCAAAGCCATAACTTTTGTCACTATCATCGTTGTCATTGTTAGTATCATGATTATTGTTGTTGTTCTTGTTATTATTTATCATTGGTATTGTTATTCTTACTATCATTTTTTATCATTAACATCTTTATCATTAGTATTAGAAGTAGCAGTAATAATAGCATCATTATTATTATCATTATTATTATCATTATCTTTACTGTTGCAATATTGTTATTGTTCTTTTCATCATCACCATCATTATCAATCAATATCATTATCATCATCATCATTAACATAATTATTCTTATAATTTGCATAATGATTTTTATTATCTTGCTAATTTTTAGACTACTTTTTATTATTAGAATTACTATTTTTTCATATCAGTAGTAGAAATAGCAGCAGTTGTAGTAGTAGTAGTAGTAATAGTAGTAGTAATAGTAGTAGTAGTAATGGTAGTCGTAGTAGTAGTAGTAGTAATAATAGCAGTAGTAGTAATAATAATAGTAGTAGTAGTTGCAGTAGTAGCAGTGGTAGTATTGGTAGTAATATCAGTAGTAATAGTAGTAGTAGTAGTATATTAGTCGTAGTCGTAGTAGTAGCAGTTTCAGTAACAGTAGTTGTAGTTGTAGTAGTAGTAGCAGTAGTTGCAGTAGAAGTAGTAGTAGCAGTTGTAGTAGCAGTAGTTGTAGTAATTGTAATAGCAGTAGTTGTAGTAGTAGTAGCAGTAGTAGTAATAATAATCATAGTCGTATTAGTAGTAGTAACATCTGAGACCATCCCTAATACAATTAACATCATTACCACCATTACCCCTCGTAACTAACAACAAGAACACCGACCAACGACAAACGACCATAAGAAGAAATAACTTCCAATTACTTTTTGCTCCTCTTTAGATAACGCTATATACCTCGAGAGTCCTTGACACATAAACAAACGCCCAGCCAAGCCAAGGATGATGGTAGTGTTGACAGAAAGAAATAACACGAAGGGACCGAAATCCTACCAGCTGTCACCTTGAGATCAACTTCCTTTTTTTTTTTTTTTTTTTTTTTTTTTGGTAAATCTGATAAGGATTTCCCATCTCGTCCTGTCTTGAAAACGCTCTTTCATCTGGACTCGATAAATGCGGGGGGGGGGGGATGGGAGAGGGAGAGGGAGGGAGAGGGAGAGGGAGGGATAGACGGGGCATGGGGGTATGGGGGCATGAACTGGAGCAATTTTGACGAACCGTTAGATGATGCAGAGGGGTGAGGTATCCTCGTTTTGTGGCTGTGTGTGTCTGTGTGTGTGTGTGTGTGTGTGCGTGTGTGTGTGTGTGTGTTTTCTCTGTCCTCGTGTGCTTGGATGCTTCGACTCCTCTCAAGGTCCAGAGCCAATCCAGTCTCTCTGTGCAACGCCCCGGGCACCAGCGCTGATGGATACCTTTGGACGCCCTGCCTTTAGCACAGGAGGATATCAAGGACACTGGCGCGGTCTCTTCGTCTACGTGTATTGCTGATCCTTCTCCTCTTCTTCCTTCTTCTTCTTCTTCTTACTCTTCTTCTTCTTCGCTTTTTCTCATGTCTTCTTCTTTTTTCTTCTTCTTCTCTTTCTCCTACTCATCCTTCTTCTTCTTCTCTTTCTCTTCCTTCTCCTCTTTGTCCCTCTTCTTCTTTTTTCATTTTTTTCTTTTTTTTTCCTTTTTTTTTATATTCCTCCTCCTCCTCTTCATTTTCCTACTCCTCCTACTCCTCCTCCTTCTTCTTCTTCTTCTCCCCCGCCTCCTCATCCTCATCCTCCCCCTCTTTTTTTTCCTCCTTCTTCTTTTTCTCCTCCTCCACCACCACCTCCTCCTCCTCCTTCTTCTTCTTCTTCTTCTTCTTCTTCTTCTTCTTCTTCTTCTTCTTCTTCTTCTTCTTCTTCTTCTTCTTCTTCTTCTTCTTCTTCTTCTTCTTCTTCTTCTTCTCCTCCTCCTCCTCCTTTTCCTCATCCTCCTCCTCCTCCTCCTCCTCCTCTTCCTCATCCTCATCCTCATCCTCCTTTTCCTCATCTTCCTCATCCTCATCCTCCTCTTCTTGCTTTTTTGACTCGGTCAGAAAGAGGAAAGAGGAAACCTCATCCTTATATTATTCGTTTCTTTATTGTTAAAAGGTGAACCATCGGTGCAGTCAGAATGGTTCTGTCAGAATGAGTCGGTGGCATGTGTCAGTCTACAATACCTGCAGCATGACTTTCGCATTGTGTCTGCAGTTACGGCTATTTTGTGAGTGTCAACCCCTTTGTCTATTTTTGGTTGAGTCTTAACTAAAGGCCAAATCCCAAATCCCAAAATTGCAACGAAAGGTTCCTACCTTCTTACACCAACCCGATACTGGACACCTCGACACCTGCTGGGCAAAGAATAGACGAAACTACTTCTATTTTTAAATTCAAATGATGCAGCATCTTCACCACCCACCGCCGAGGGATCCTAGACTCCTAACGGTGGCGGCGAGGAGAACCTCCTTAGCATAAAAACCGCAAAAAAAGGCTAAAGCATCTTCTTCACCACCGACGCGGCTTGTCCTGACCAAGAGTGGACCGAGGATGGACTTCGGAACCGCCCACGCTAGGGAGGCGCCTGGAGACCACACCGGTTCTGCCACTTTCCGGTAAAAGGACAAAAGACAGCTGCTCATCTGCTGTTGCTACTCCATGATCGGCCGCAATAGCATGAAACCGCGACTTTTCGAGGGCGTTCAATGTTGCTATTTCGAACTGAGTGCCCACCGGACGCTTCTGGCTGGATGGATGGATGGTTGGCTGGTTGGTTGGCTGGCTGGCTGGCTGGCTGACTGACTGACTGACTGGCTGGCTGACTATCTCACTGACTGACTGACTGACTGACTGACTATCTAGCTGACTGACTGACTGGCTTGCTTGCTTGCTTTTGTCCACCTTAGGAAGTTGCTGGCCGATTAACAGATATAGCGTCACCTTCTGTCAGTGGTCATTATAACCGAATACACACTACTCGTCCAAGGAATTTCCAGTGCCATTCCATCGTGAGCAATGACTATGCAATAACGAAGTTGAATGATAACTCACTTCAATGATAACTCTCTTATTTCTGGGATGATGAATCTCTTGGCCTTTCATCTTCAATACATTCAACGAGTATCTATACTTTTACAATACACAAAGCCACGATTTTTTTCACAGTTGATATAAGAGAGTACTTTCATAATACTAAAAAAAGAAAAGAGAATTCCGCACCTGACATCACTAATGCTATAACTATAATACCTTTGATTATCCTTATGATTATCCTTAATCCAGCGAAGCCAGGAAGTTACCTGACAGACTACCATTGCATTATTGAATATAACTTGACACACTTTTTTCACTAACCAGTGTGAAAAGGTTAAAGTAACTTTCACACGCTCTGTTTTACTGCAAAAAGCATATGAGTAACAAAGGTTCCCGCCAGATTCTCATATCATAATGTTGCAAGGATTTCGCTCTTCTTGCAATGTCTACTCCTCCTACAGTCATCTCCCAACAAGGCAGTATCCTCCTCACAGGTTCTGGAACTTTCTATCATGACCTTCAAGGTCTTTGGAACCGATCCGCGACTGTCCTGTCTAATTACCATATGTTGCACAGAGCATGTAATTGCTTTTAGTGTTGGTGTGATTGTTTCAGATCGTCATCTCAGATTTTCTTGCAATTATGCCACGAGTCCCGTATGTGTAGAGCTCCTTCGTTTAATTAATCACTTTAACTAACAATCCTCGCTAACTTAAGAAAGCACGAAATATCCTGTGCATCCTGCCAACACACATACCCTCCTCCCCTCCCCCCTTCCTCCCTCCCCCCGCAAAAAAAAAAAAAAGTCAACTCCTACATCAGCTTCATCCTGTGCTTCCCCTCCCCCCCCCCTCTCCCTCCTACTGCACCTCAACTGCTCCATTTTAAGGATACTATTAATACACCTCCATTAATTAATTAAGGATTACTATTAATACACCATTAATTAATTAAGGATTACAATTAATACACCATTAATTAATTAAGGATTACTATTAATACACCATTAATTAATTAAGGATTACAATTAATACACCATTAATTAATTAACGATTACAATTAATACACCATTAATTAATTAACGATTACTATTAATACACCATTAATTAATTAAGGATTACTATTAATACACCTCCATTAATTAATTAAGGATTACTATTAATACACCATTAATTTAATTAAGGATTACTATTAATACACCATTAATTAATTAACGATTACTATTAATGCACCATTAATTAATTAAGGATTACTATTAATACACCATTGATTAATTAACGATTACTATTAGTACACCATTAATTAATTAACGATTACAATTAATACACCATTAATTAATTAACGATTACTATTAATACACCATTAATTAATTAAGGATTACTATTAGTACACCATTAATTAATTAACGATTACTATTAATACACCATTAATTAATTAAGGATTACTATTAATACACCATTAATTAATTAACGATTACTATTAATATACCTCCATTACGCATACCACATTGTAAATCCCACACAAAACCACCCAGTAATATACCGCATATACGAAACACCAAACAGCATCTAAATCCATCTCTTTAAAATCATCATCGTAACACCATCAACACCATCAACACCTTCAGCATCATCACGACCTTAATCTGGTCATTTAAAGCGAATTGATGTTCATTTGTTCCTCTCCTCTCCGCCAGGATGAGACTTGTGGTTAAGAAAACAGTTGCGCAGAGACCGTGTTGATAAATGTGTGGGTGTGTCGCTGTAT
>BOPN01003349.1:102500-110000 GCA_017312705.2 Penaeus japonicus | reverse complement strand
CGAGTGCTTTGTCATTTGTTTCTTGATTCCGAGTTTAAATCCGGTTTGACTGACAACTTCATTTTAATCATAAAGCTAAATTGAATTAAGTTTTAATTTAATAATCTCTTTAATTATCATTATTTCTTACAATTATTTGTCTTTACCGTTATTTAATTTTAGTATGTCGTATCAGTAATGAATACGAAAAAGCGTAAAAGCGAGACTGGTAATGATGAGTATGAAAGACAATGATAATCATAAAACGAAAATATCATTAGCACAAATAATAATGATAATGATAGTGATAATATTGATAACGATAATTAAGAATAACTTAAGGAATAATGATGATAAAGATAATGATAATGATGAAGCTATTGATGATAATAATGTTATGGACGGTGCTATTACTACAACTGTTATTAATGATAACGATATCAGTGACAATAATGATAGTAATAATGGTAATAATGATGATAATTATAATGATAATGATGATGAAAATAATAATAATCATGGTAATAAGAATAATGATGATAATTGTAGTGACAGTATCAATAAGAATAAGGATAATGATAATAATGACAATAAGAAAAATTATATTAATAAGAACAAAAATAATGATAATGATGATGATAATGCCAATAATAAATGTCATCATAATCATAACAATAACTATGATTATAATGACAATGATAACAATGATTATGATAAAAACGATAATAATAATATAAACAGTAGTAACAATATTGATAATAAAAATGATAATGATAATGAAAGTAATAGTAATAATGATTATACTAATAATAGCAATCATAATAATGATAATGACAATTATAATAATGATGATAAAAGTAATAATAATGATATTGATAATAAAAGTAATAAAACAATAAACATAATAAAATTAGTAATAATAAAAATAATAATGATGATAACAATTATCATAAAAAGATGATAGAAATATTAGTAATATTGATAATGATGATAATAATGAAAATGATAACAATAATAGTAATAATGATAATTATAATAGTAATAATTATTATAATGATAATAGTGATAGTAATTATAATAATAATAATGATAATAATAATAAAAGTGATGATAATAATAATAATAGTAATAATAACAATGATAATGATAATGAAGATAATGAAAATGATGACAGTGATAATGATGATGATAATGGTAATAATAACAATAATGATAATAATAATGATAATGATGATAATAATGATAACAATGATGATTATAATAATGATGACAATGATAATGATAATAATAACAATAATGATAATAGTAATAATGATAATGATGATAATAATAATAACAATGATAATCATAATAATGATACTGATAATGAAAATAATAACAATAATGGTCATATTGATGATAATAATGATAGTAATGATGATGACAATAGCAATAATAATGATGGGAATGATGATTTTAATAACTGCAAGGAAACAACAGCAATGATGATATCAATAAGAGTAATGGCAATTATTGATGTGATGATAACAGCAACAAAAGTAAGGATGACGATGATAATAATAATAATAATTATAATGATAATATTGATAATGATAATTATGATGATAATCATGATGATAATGATAGCAATAATAATAATGATTATGATAATGATAATGAAGATGATAAGGACAATGAAAATAATGAAAATTATGATAATAATTATAAAAAAAAACATAATGATGATAATGATAATAATAATATTAAGAGTGATGATAATAATGACAAAATAATAATGATAGCAATAATGACGATGATAATAATGATGATAATATAATAGTAATGATAGTGATTATGATAATAATGATGACACTAGTAATAATTATGATTATGATAATAACGCCAAGGATGATAATAATAATGATAACAATAATGATAACAATGATGATATTGATGATAACAGAACTTATCATTATGATGACATGCTTTTTTATCCTTCGATCATTATCATATAGTGTTATCACTATCATCTTCATTCTTATTGGTATAATAACTAGAAGTTGTAGCAGTAAGTTTGGTGTTATCATTATTCATTATGTTATCTTATCACTATCGTTATTGTGATTATACTTATGATTACTACTTTTATCATCATCATTATTTTGATTATACTTATGATTACTATTCTTATCATTATCTTTATTACTACCTTTATAGGTAGTCTGCAAACTTTAGCTAGAATTCCCATAGACACAACCATAGAATTCAAAGACTGGCAAATTAAACAAGGCACTTTATTTTTTTATTATTATTTTTTTTTATCTAGGAGTACATTTAGACAGATATATGATATTTGAAGTCCATGTTGACAATATGCATAAGAAGGTGATGGGTATAAAAAAAATAATAATGTTAATATAAAATCCCAACTGAGACAAGAATCACCGTTGTACAAACTCTAG
This sequence comes from Penaeus japonicus, assembly GCA_017312705.2. Lineage (NCBI taxonomy): Eukaryota > Metazoa > Arthropoda > Malacostraca > Decapoda > Penaeidae > Penaeus > Penaeus japonicus. The sequence goes on along the minus strand of BOPN01003349.1, from coordinate 107,580 downwards.
CTCTGAGCATCATTAATTATTTCTTGAATATTTGGAGCTCAACTAACAAGACCCTAATGCAGAAAGCACAAAGTCTACAAAACTTTGCTGCAAGAGTTGCATTGGGTAATGTTAGAAAGTTCGATCACATCACCCCACATATTCTTAAATTATAAATGGCTAAAAGACCAAGCCAAATGCAGCTTATGATACACGTGTTTTCATTCATAAAATCATTCATGGGAATTATCCACAATAGATCCTTCCTTTACAAACTCTAGTGAACACATCAGGTGTACGAACACGACAAGTAAATTCTCTCTTTGTCAAGAAATCACACACGGAAATAGGGACACGACAAAAGCTAATCCGTGGACGAGCCCTGACCTGGAACCTACTACCTCATAATTAAAAGAACATTTCCTAGATTGCCAGTTGTGATAGATTATCAAACATGTAATAGATATATTGTATACCTATTGTTTTGAAATAAATTATCTAGGTAAAAAGAATAACCATTGTAATTTATGGAGTAAAGTTTTTGAATTTTGTTATTATCATTTTCACTGTCATTATCAATTCTACCATTATCATCATTATCATCTATCATTATCATTATTGTTATTATGATCATCATAGTTATCATGATTATCAATATTATCATTATTATGATTATTATCATTACTATAACTATTATCATTCTGATAACATTATCATCTTTATCTTTTTCATTTTTATTATCAATTATCATTATCATTATCATCATCATTATCATTGTCCTTATCATTATCAGTATTATTATCATTATCATTGCTTTTATTAATTTTATCATATTATCATTGCTATCATTACCATCATTATTATCATCATTATCAATTTTATCTTATTATCATCAATACTATCATCATTATCATTATCAGCATTACCATCACCATAATAATCATAATCATCATTACTATCGTTAACATTATCATCATTATCATAATTATTATTATAACCAGTATTATCATCATTTATATCATTATCATTATCATAATCCCTATTATTGACATTATCATTATCATCGCAATTATTATTTTCATTCTTTCTGTATTATTATCATCAGTATTTTGTTTTATCCCTTTTGATTGTTATCATCATTGTTATCAGTGTAGAAGACTATTGCCTTTAGATTTTATTTTAAATCCTAATAAAAAAATAAAAAAAATAAAAAATAAAAATATGAATCAACGTTCTGCTTTCAAATTGATTTCTTTGCAATCAGGAACCTCATGATATCAATTTCATATGTGATTTTGTCTCAGTATGAATTCCACATGTTATTTAAGACAGATCTGATTTTTAATCTTTTGCTTTTAACGTGTTATTGTCGTTAACATTTCTGGGGAATGTGTGATGTTCTGATCAATAGCCAACCAATAAATATATATTTACTTTATTTCTCTTTCCATAACCTTGGCTACCTGCTGAGTCGTGGGTATGTTCAGTTACAACTCTAGTTATGAAGCAGTGGGTATCATGACACAGCGAATTTCGGATGTAATAAAAGTTTATTTCCTAATATATCGAAGCAATTGAGGGCGTCATGCTGTTCCTTGTACCTGGTACTGTTTGATCTAGAAGGATATATTACAATGACACACTGAAACGTAATGTTCTGTGATTCCTGTAAACGCTGTAATGCCGTTTTAATACTTAATACGTAGTCATTTCAGGTGTTGGAATTCTTCAATTGACTTTATACTACCAGTCACTGTATGATTTTCCATTTTAGTTTCATGAGAGCCGAAACAATTTTTGAACTCGAGATATGAAAAAATAAAAAATATTTGTTTGCTGAGTTTTGTGAGAATTGTAGAATTTGTAGTTCTCATTCACATCTCCATGGATTTATTGCTGTATTTGGCTTCGTATAGACACTCTGTTTGCATTGGGAAAATGTTTATATGAAATGTAAGGTAATAACCTATTTCACAGTATTAAGAACATAAAACGACAAATAGGCTGTTTAGAATCGTTTATTATTTACACATATGTGGACAAGCTTTGATGCTTTCTATGATGGTATATATTTCTAGTTTACAAATTAAGATTATACAATGCCAATATCCTTTAGTATTTAGTTTAAAAAATATAACTACAATCACAGTCATTCATTTATCTATTCTATCAATTCCCAACGATCTCTTTACTAGGCATTATTGCATTTGATTTATGGGCTTGACGTATTCTAGGACATTTTCTGCTTGGTGTGGCAATATTATGTTCATGTTGTGTCAATGTCGTGTTCATGTCACGAAAGTGGTATTCTAGAACGCAAAAGCGTGGCATGTCTATATCAGCTGCTTCAGGTTTACCAACTGTTCCAAAGTTTATATGTTTCGGATGAATGGCACTGTCCAAACGACAAATTCATAGGAGAAATTACATTCATAGGGAGCACTAACAAAAGATAGTTCAATTTTGGTATGAATCAGTTGTTGTGCTTGTTCCTTGTAAAAGAATTTACAACCATTTCGCGAATGTGCGGTTGGTAATTCAGTCTACGCTCCATTAAAACAAACGGGATGAGAGGGATCGTGCGTTTATGTATAGATCTTCCTTATTTTGTGTGTATATACTGTACATAAAGCGCATCTTTAATATATCATACATATATATTTAATACATACACATATTTCATATAATCATATACTTTAACATTACATTCCTGACTACTGTTCCCATTCTTTTAGCTTCACTCTCCTTCGAAAAATCCGCCAAAAGGTAAACAAACTCAAAATCAGCAGAGAATCCATGTTTTCCTAAAATGGTTTGTAATCCAAGTCTATGGCAGTGATGCCTAGTACATCCAATATACATATTACTTTCCAAACGTGGTATGCTCATATGAAGTATTGATAACAAAGATTATACTAAAAATATGCATATATTCGCCCGTTTAACTCTCATGATAAGCCCACTCCCATGTCACGGAGTTTCCACGATTGTTCCAATACTTTCCACGAGATTGCCAAACTTTTGCCACGTTTTTGACACGAACACCTGCTTCTAGAATATTCAATAATCGCAGCATGTTCATGTCATGTACTCGGCGCGCTAGGGGCTTAGAATACGGTAGATAATCTTACTTTCCATCAAGTAGGCAGTATTTGAAATTATAATATTTATTCCCTTAGAGTTTTGACAGAGTCACATGTATCACTACTGTTGTTATTAATTATGATTATTTCTATTATTAGTTAGCATTGTTATTGACTATTGTCACTATTATTATTATTGTTATTATCATCATTAATAGTAGTAGCAGTACTATAATTATTTTTTCATTATTATCATCATTGTTATTGTTAGTAACATTGATATCATTATATTTATCATTAATTATTATTGATATCATTATTATTACATAATTATCATTAATATTATTATCACATCATTATAATAATTACCATCATTGTCATTATTACTGTTGTGACTATCATCATTATCATTATTACTATTATCATTACTATCATTATCCTTCTTATCATCATCCTCATCATCACTCTTATCATCATCATTATCATTATTATTCTTATCACTATTATCACACAAAATAAGGAAATATATGGTTATAAATTCAGTCATTCAGAGATTTCAAGATTCCTTTTGCAATCTAAATCACGTCCCAATTTCACGTAATAAGATTTCTCTGATGCACCACCAATTATAACCCTGATATTCTCTTGTAAGTATGACGAAATAATTAACACTGTAATTAATTTCAGGCACGTTAATGTGACTATGAGTACTTTTGCTTTTTTTTTTTTTTTTGGCGGATGGAAAGTTGAGACAGTTTTGTAATCACCACAACCTCCGTCGTCTCTTCTTCCTCTTCCTCCTCCTCCTCCTCCTCCTCCTCCTCCTCTTCTTTTTCTTCCTCTTCTTCTTTCTCCCCATCGTCATCATTATCATCATCAGCATCGTCCTCCTCCTTCTCGTTCTCCTCCTCTTATTCGTTCTCTTCCTCCTCCTTCTTCTTCTCTTCTTTTTCTTCTTCTTCTTCTCTTCTTTTTCTTCTTCTCTTCTTTTTTTTCTTCTTCTTCTTCTCTTCTTTTTCTTCTTCTTCTTCTTCTCTTCCTTTTCTTCTTCTCTTCTTTTTTTTCTTCTTCTTCTTCTCTTCTTTTTCTTCTTCTTCTTCTTCTCTTCTTTTTCTTCTTCTTCTTCTTCTCTTCTTTTTCTTCTTCTTCTTCTTCTCTTCTTTTTCTTCTTCTTCTTCTTCTCTTCTTTTTCTTCTTCTTCTTCTTCTCTTCTTTTTCTTCTTCTTCTTCTTCTCTTCTTCCCCTATCCTCTATCCTCCTACCCTCCCCCTCCACCTCCAATCCCCTCCTCCTCCCCCTACCCCTCCTCCCCCTACCCCCTACCTACCTCCTCCCCCTATCCCCCTCCTCCTCCTCCCCCTATCCCCCTCCTCCTCTTCCTCCTAACCCCTATCCTCCTACCCTCCCCCTCCACCTCCAATCCCCTCCTCCTCCCCCTACCCCCCCACCCCCAACCCCCTGCAACTCGACACCCTGCTGACCTTGCACGAATTCGATGCAACGCGAACAAAGACACTGATTCATGGCAAGCCCGATGAGCCTCATCAATATCATTACTATTACTATATATTACTACTACTGTTATTTGTTATTTTTTTAAACATTATTATTGTTATTTTATATTGTTATACTGTTATTTGTTGTTTTTTTATCATTATTATTGTTATTCTATATTGTTATATTGTTATTTGTTATTTTTTATCAATATCATTACTATTACTATATATTACTACTGTTATTTGTTATATTTTTTATCGTTATCATTGTTATTTTATATTGTTATACTGTTATACCGTTATTTGTTATCATTATTATTGTTATTTTATATTGTTATACTGTTATTTGTTATCATTATTATTGTTATTTTATATTGTTATACTGTTATTTGTTATTTTTATCATTATTATTGTTATTTTATATTGTTATACTGTTATTTGTTATTTTTTTATCATTATTATTGTTATTTTATATTGTTATACTGTTATTTGTTATTTTTTATCATTATCATTGTTATTTTA
>BOPN01003349.1:92500-95000 GCA_017312705.2 Penaeus japonicus | reverse complement strand
ACTATTGTAGCCTTTAAAGAGGCAAATAAGAAAGCGAAAAGAGAAGTGGCAAAAGCCAAAAGCAAAGCGTACGAGGAGTTGTATAGTAGCCTAGACGGGCAAGATGGGCAAAGGAAAGCTATCAGGATAGCCAAGCAGAAACATAAGGAGGCGCAAGATGTATACCAAGCTAAGAGGATAAAAGACGGTGAAGGACTAGTGTTGACAGACGGCAAACAGATAAAAGAAAGATGGAAGGAGTACTACCAACAATTGATGAATGTAGAGAACCCAAGAGTAGAACTAGTGATTGAAGCTGCAGAAGAAGGAGAGATAGAGGAGGTTGGAGAAATGGAAGTGACAACAGCAATAAAAAGGATGAGGAAGAGTGGTAAAGCAGTGGGACCGGATGATATACCAGTCGAAGCATGGAAGGCTATGGGCAGAACAGCAGTGAGGTGGCTAACAGAGGTATTCAGAAACATCTTGGGAGCAGGAGCATATGCCAATGAATGGAGAGATGGTACTCTCATACCCATTTTCAGAACAAGGGGACATACAGGATTGTGGAAACTACCGGGGCATCAAACTAACCTCACATACCCTAAAGATGTGGGAAAGGATCATAGACAAGAGATTGAGGAGTAGAGTGGAGGTGTCTGACCAACAGTTTGGGTTTATGCCAAATAGAAGCACAACTGACACAATTTTTGCACTCAGGCAGATAATGGAGAAGCACAGGGAGGGGCAAGAAGAACTACATTGTATCTTCATTGATCTAGAGAAAGCTTACGATCGGGTACCGGGAACAAGAGGTATGGAATTGTTTGAGACTGAGGGGGGTGGAAGAGAAATACATCAGGTTGATACAAGATATGTATGAGAGCAGTAAGACTGTGGTGAGGTGCGCGGCGGGTGATACGGAGGAGTTTGAGGTAACGGTGGGGCTGCATCAAGGGTCAGCACTTAGCCATTCTTGTTTGCAGTGATTATGGATTGCATGACGGAGGTAGTCCAGAGGAAGCCCCGTAGGATATGTTGTTTGCGGTTGATGTAGTGGTGTGCGGGAAGACGAAGGAGGAGGTAGAGCTGAGATTAGAGCTTTGGAGGAATGCAATGGAGACCAGAGGAATGAGAGTCAGTAGACAGAAGACCGAGTATTTGAAGATGAAGGTAGGAGAAGAGGACGTAGAGGATGATGATGAGGATGTAACACCGGTAAAGATTCTACAGGAGTGAGGACGTGAACCAGGTAAAAGAGTTTAAGTACCTTGGCTCCACAGTGCAGGAAGATGGAGGTTCGGACAGGGAAGTCACAAAACGCATACAAGCAGGTTGGGGTGCGTGGAAGAAAGTAACAGGGGTGATGTGCGATAGAAAAGTGTCAGATGTGGTGAAAGGAAAAATGTACAAGACCATAAACAAGATAAGCAATGATCTATGGCATGGAGGCGGTGTGACGAGAAAGCACAGGAGAAAAATACAGGTAGCCGAAATGAAGATGCTGAGGTGGTCACTGGGGGTTCACAAGTTGGATAAGTAAGAAATGAGGACATTAGAGAAAAGATTGAAAGTTTACGAAATATCGGAAAAGTTGAGGGAAAGCAGATTAGAGGTGGCTGGGGCACATAGTGAAAAGAAATGGGGAATTATGTAGGGAAAGAAAGGGTTAGACGGATGACTGTTGGGAGGAGGAAGAGGGGAAGGCCCAAAAGAAGGTGGGAGGATTGCGTGAAAGAGGACAAGATAGCGAAAGGGGTGACAGAGAGCGATGCATTATGGAGGACCGCATGGAGGAGGCGGATCCGTGCCGGTGACCCCGAGTAAATTGGGAAAAGCCAGTAGAAGAAGAAGAAGGTACAGCAAGAACGGGGAGAATAACACCGTTGGTACAGCAAGAACAGGGAGAATAACACCGTTGGTACAGCAAGAACGGGGAGAATAACACCGTTGGTACAGCAAGAACGGGGAGAATAACACCGTTGGTACAGCAAGAACGGGGAGAATAACACCGTTGGTACAGCAAGAACGGGGAGAATAACACCGTTGGTACAGCAAGAACGGGGAGAATAACACCGTTGGTACAGCAAGAACGGGGAGAATAACACCGTTGGTACAGCAAGAACGGGGAGAATAACACCGTTGGTACAGCAAGAACGGGGAGAATAACACCGTTGGTACAGCAAGAACGGGGAGAATAACACCGTTGGTACAGCAAGAACGGGGAGAATAACACCGTTGGTACAGCAAGAACGGGGAGAATAACACCGTTGGTACAGCAAGAACGGGGAGAATAACACCGTTGGTACAGCAAGAACGGGGAGAATAACACCGTTGGTACAGCAAGAACGGGGAGAATAACACCGTTGGTACAGCAAGAACGGGGAGAATAACACCGTTGGTACAGCAAGAACGGGGAGAATAACACCGTTGGTACAGCAAGAACGGGGAGAATAACACCGTTGGTACAGCAAGAACGGGGAGAATAACACCGTTGGTACAGCAAGAACGGGGAGAATAA
>BOPN01003349.1:77500-80000 GCA_017312705.2 Penaeus japonicus | reverse complement strand
GCATCCCCCAACACGGGCGCTGTAACGACGACGATGACTGCTCGGACTTCAGCGACGAGGACGACTGCACCCTCTTGCAGACGCCCCTGGGCTACCGAATCGGAAGACCCCCGAACGGCGACACGAAAGGAAAGGAGCTGGAGCTGGAGACGACCGTCGATATCCTCCGATTCGTGAGGGTCGACGACGTCAGCGGCGTTGTAAGCTTGGAGCTCAATGTGGAAATTGTGTGGAAGGACTTGAGGCTGAAGTACCTCAACCTCAAGGAATTCATGGAGTGGAACATCCTCACGGAGAAGGAGATGAGTCAGATCTGGAGACCCAAGTTGGGCTTTCCGAACGTCTTCGATGGCAACGTAAAGCTCCTGAAGGAAGAGCTGTTCTTCAGGAAGACTAGTGATCCCCTGAGTCCTCAGTTCAACGACGTGAAAATGGGTGAGTCTCAACGAGTTTACGTTCCTTTATAAAGGCAAAAATCCCTCTGTCGCAAAGTGGGTGGGTGGAGCATCATAAAGAAACTATTGAGCAATGGGACAAAACATAGAAAAATTAGAAGGGGGAGGTGGCGTTGGGCTGCCTCAGGTTCAACGCCACAATGCTAACCCACCTCACTTCCTATGTTGAAAAACGCCTCCCTCCACAGCGCCCCCTTTGCAACACAAACCTTTCAATAACAACTTGCCAAAATATTTAATAAAAAAAAACAAAAAAAAACGGACAAAACATAAAAAAATATTGCAGAACTAAAAATATAAAATCTAATATTTCAAACTTACTATCAAATTAATGAAAGAATCGCCCATAAAGTAATCACTTCTCTAAGGGCGACAAAACTTTATGATTTTTATGACCTTATGATCTTGATGGCCTTATCAAGATTAAAAAATATAGAACCATTTTTTTAACAATGACCTTGGCATATGCCGTCGGTTAATAACCAATAAATCCAACACGCAAGCAAGCACGAGATCCTCTGCCATTGATGGAATTGAATGTACAATATCAAACCAAAGAGATTGCTTTCAATATAACTGATTTTCCATCGGCAGATATGGTGTACTCTGGCGAGGCCGCTTCCATCATCCAGCGACAGCACTACAGGTTAATATAATATGGCAAAGTAGTTAAGTATTCGCATGTGCTTATGCAGGAAAAGACTTACATGAATATAGATATCACGAACATAGATATGCAATTATAGATCAAACCTCATCCACCTTCCTTCCCTTTCCTTAAAACAAAAAGAAAAAAAAATTAATCATAGATCAAACTTCATCCACCTTCCTTCCCTTTCCTTAAAAAAAAATCAATTGTAGATCAAACCTCATCCACTTTCCTTCCCTTTCCTTAAAAAAAAAGAAAAAAAATCAATTATAGATCAAATTTCATTCACCTTCCTTCCCTTTCCTTTAAAAAAAATCAATTGTAGATCAAACCTCATCCACCTCCCTTCCCATTCCTTAAAAAAAAATAAAAAATAAATCAATTATAGATCAAACCTCATCCACCTTCCTTCCCTTTCCTTAAAAAAAAAAAAAAAAAAAAAAAAACATTTCCCCCTCTTGCCCAGCGGAAGCTTCTCGTGCAACCTGAACGTCTTCCGGTACCCGTTCGACACCCAGGAGTGTTCCCTCGTGCTCCGAGTCGCCATCAGGAAGGACCTCGTTAGGTTCTCCCCCAGCAGGTCTTTCGTCCGCAACCACGAGAGGAATGAACTTCCGGACTACGAAGTGGGGGAACTCTGGGTCTCAGCCACTCAGCGAGGCAACAGCCAGACTGCCTACAGCGTGCTTGAGGTTGTTGTTGTTTACTGCGGGATTGTTTGCTTGTACGGGTTTGCTTGTCAGTGTGAATAGTCGTCGGTATGTTGTATGTTTATTGCCACTCAGCGAGGCAACAGCGAGACTGCCTACAGCGTGCTTGAGGTTGTTGTTGTTTTGTTGTTGTTGTTTTTTTACTGCAGGATTGTTTGCTTGCACGGGTTTGCTTGTTAGTGTGCATAGTCGTCGGTATGTTGTATGTTTATTGCCACTCAACGAGGCAACAGCCAGACTGCCTACAGCGTGCTTGAGGTTGTTGTTGTTGTTGTTTACTGTGGGATTGTTTGCTTGCACGGGTTTGCTTGTCAGTGTGCATAGTCATCGGTATGTTGTTTGTTTATTGCCACTCAACGAGGCAACAGCCAGACTGTCTACAGCGTGCTTGAGGTTGTTGTTGTTGTTGTTGTTGTTTTTAATTACTGTGGGATTGTTTGCTTGCATGGGTTTGCTTGTTAGTGTGAATAGTTGTCGGTATGTTGTATATTTATTGCCACTCAACGAGGCAACAGCCAGACTGCCTACAGCGTGCTTGAGGTTGTTGTTGTTGTTGTTTACTGTGGGATTGTTTGCTTGCACGGGTTTGCTTGTCAGTGTGCATAGTCATCGGTATGTTGTATGTTTATTGCCACTCAACGAGGCAACAGCCAGACTGCCTACAGCGTGCTTGAGGTTGTTGTTGT
>BOPN01003349.1:70000-75000 GCA_017312705.2 Penaeus japonicus | reverse complement strand
CGTTGCAAGACTGATAGCTGCATGTCTGTCAATTAACGTATTCTGTCTACGATTGTTGTTGCAGGATGAGTTTCAGATAAAGTGAAATGTTGTGCATGCTTACGACATGAATTAGCATGTTTCGATCGATCGAGCGTCCGTCCTTTATGTAAATTGGATAAACTCTTTGATACTCAATGACTGTGTTTTAGGGAGACAGGACCATGCATTACTGTCTTCAATTAAAAAGACAGGACCACGCAATATTGTCTTCAATTAAAGAGACAGGACCACGCAATATTGTCTTCAATTAAAGAGACAGGACCACGCAATATTGTCTTCAATTAAAGAGACAGGACCACGCGATATTATCTTCAATTAAAGAGACAGGACCACACAATATTGTCTTCAATTAAAGAGACAGGACCACGCGATATTGTCTTCAATTAAAGAGACAGGACCACTTATTACTGTCTTCCTTTGTCTCTCTTTGCTCCAGGTTAAGTTTCGGTTGACGAGGCGCTGGACGACGATCATACTGTCCCTTTATGTCCCGACCACGATGCTGCTGACGATCGGCTACGCCACGCTCTTCGTCAGGGTCGAGGTCTTGCAGGTGTGTGGGAGGGGGATGTGTGTGGGGGGAGGGGAGGAGGGGTGTGTGGAGGGAGAGGGAGTGTGGGGAGGGGTGTGTGTGTGTGGAGGGGGGTGTTTCGGTGTGTGTGGGAGGGATATGTGTGTGTGTTTCGGTGTGTGGGTGTGTTTAGGTGTGTGTGAATGTGTGTGTGTGTGCTTGAGCATGGAAATGTAAAGTTATTCTTTGTTTGTATCTATATCAGTGCTTCTTAACTGGAGTAAGTTCCAGGGAGTAGGCGATTACAGCAGAAAACGTTTCTCTGACCACTCACGAAATTCTCATAAAGAGCTTCGTGATGTATATGAGTGTTGTTTATAAGATATTTTCTCAGTAATGATTAAAACACTTTTTATTCGATTTTTACTTAGTTATAGGAGTATTTTTTATATAATTTAGTTAAAGGTGTGAGGAGGGAGGGGAGGCGTAGAGACAAAGACCCACCTCCAAAGGGAACGTTGGGATAAAGATATATAGAAGCTGATAACACAAGCCTGCAATAGTAGCCTTGAAACCACTTCTCTATCATCATCCTCACATCTCAGAAATGAAAACAAGGAGTCACTTAATCCTAGCAAATCGAGACAGAACCTCTCACCTAGACAGAACCTCTCACCCGAGACAGAACCTCTCACCTCTCACCCGAGACAGAACCTCTCACCCGGGACAGAACCTCTCACCCGAGACAGAACCTCTCACCCGAGACAGAACCTCTCACCTAGACAGAACCTCTCACCCGAGACAGAACCTCTCACCCGAGACAGAACCTCTCACCCGAGACAGAACCTCTCACCCGAGACAGAACCTCTCACCCGAGACAGAACCTCTCACCCGAGACAGAACCTCTCACCCGAGACAGAACCTCTCACCCGAGACAGAACCTCTCACCCGAGACAGAACCTCTCACCCGAGACAGAGCCTCTCACCCGAGACAGAACCTCTCACCCGAGACAGAGCCTCTCACCCGAGACAGAACCTCTCACCCGAGACAGAACCTCTCACCCGAGACAGAACCTCTCACCCGAGACAGAACCTCTCACCCGAGACAGAACCTCTCACCCGAGACAGAACCTCTCACCCGAGACAGAACCTCTCACCCGAGACAGAACCTCTCACCCGAGACAGAGCCTCTCACCCGAGACAAAACCTCTCACCCGAGACAAAACCTCTCACCCGAGACAAAACCTCTCACCCGAGACAAAACCTCTCACCCGAGACAAAACCTCTCACCCGAGACAGAACCTCTCACCCGAGACAGAGCCTCTCACCCGAGACAAAACCTCTCACCCGAGACAAAACCTCTCACCCGAGACAAAACCTCTCACCCGAGACAAAACCTCTCACCCGAGACAAAACCTCTCACCCGAGACAGAACCTCTCACCCGAGACAAAACCTCTCACCCGAGACAAAACCTCTAACTCGAGACAGAACCTCTCACCTAGACGTAACCTGACGAAATTCCTCAATTCCCCGTCAGGTGAGGCTGGTGGTGAGCCTGACGACGCTGCTGGTCCTCTACACCCTCTTCAACAACACGTCCGACGCCCTCCCCGCCACAGCCTACGTCAAGATGGTCGACCTCTGGTTCTTCTTCAGCATCTTCGTCCTCTTCTTCATCATCATCTTGCACGTTGCACTGGAGTACGTACCGAGGACGAGGACGAGGACGAGGACGAGGAGTACGCCGTCGACGCCGCCGCCGCCGCCATTCACGCCGGTCGGGATAACGAAGGTGTTTCCCTCGGCTGCCGTCGGGCAAGAAGCGTCTCCGAAGTCGTATGCCCGATGGGTGTTCCTCAGGAGTCCCGAAGGAGTTCTCAGAGTCACCAGGAAGTACATCGTGCCAATTACAATGATCGTCTTTAATCTCGTCTACTGGCTGGTGATTTTTAATTAAGCACGTCTGATGTCCGTGGAGTGACGTCGAAGGTGTGAGTGCCTATGGGGTGTTGTTGTTGATGTCTAGACGTCACACTTTCTAGAAGAATCCTGCCAGGGAATGGGAATTATCCGCTTACCTGCTTGTTATATCTGTTGTTTTATCACTATTTCAGTATATTTAAATTCGAATATTTCGTGATCTATATTTCACCGCAGACAGTCATCACTTCTGAATTTTAGAGCGGCTGCTACTACTACTACTACAACTACTACTACTACTGCTACTACTACTATTACAACCACTACTACTATCACTACTACTTCTACTACTGCTGCTACTTCTACTGCTACAGCTGCTGTTCTCTATTTGCCTCCCTCCCCCCCTTCTTAGAAATTTAGAAAAGTTATTTTTACAGGATCTTGAATACTCAAAGCTACATATTCTTTCCTATTGCATCTCGTATTATGATTTTTACTTATAATCACCAATGTTCATTCTTCTTTTTTACATTTACTTATTTTATCATTACCACCTGATCTTATCATCTCATTTGCAACAATATCATCATAATTATCATCAGTATCATTATCTTCATCATCACTGTCATTATCATTATTATTATTATTATTATTGTATCTATTAATATCACTATCATGAATGCTATCATTTTTTATTATGCTTGTAATTATTACTCCTGTTGTTATTAGTATCATTATCATTGTTTTCATCATCATTATTATTATCGATATCACTATTGTTATTGTTATCCTTATTATTATCATTATAATTATGATTATCATTATTAATATTATTATCATTATCATATCATTATTCATCATTGTTCTTATTATCATTATCATTGTTATTATTACCATTATTATCATCCTTATTATTATCATCACGTTATCATTATCATGAGAATTATTGTTCATATTAGTATTACCATCATTAGTATCATCATTATTATATCATCACTATTATCATAGTAAAAAATATATCCTTATTATCCATAGTATCATTGCAATCATTACTCCCATTATCATAATTATTATCATTACTATCGTCATCATCATCATCACCATTATCATCACCATCGGTATTGTTATAAACCTTACCCTCATTAGCAGTAATAGTAGCAGCTAAATTACTAATGATCAATTAGTGGCAGTACAGCCATTAGCCTTATCAATCAACAGTCTTATTTTAGTACAAGAAGTAGCAGTGGAGGTCTATTACTAGTAATAGTAATGAAAAATGCAGTAAAAAATAGCATTGATTAAGATTCTATGATGCTACAACTTGCTTAGTCTTCAGTTGAAGGTGTGCCAACATGGCGTCAATGTTATGTTGTGTATCCGACATTAAGTTAAATTCAGGTCAGTAAGTCAGTTTTATGATGGTGTTGATATGGGTAGAGGCTTAAGATACTTGTGTTTAGTAATCGAAGTACTTGGTAACAGTATAGAACGTTATACTGTCCTGTATGAACGTGAACAACTTGTAAAAATGGTAATAGCAGTATGTATTTAGTGGTGACAAGAGCTCTGGTGTAAATGGTCTGTATCGACTTTATAATCTTGTTATATTTTGATGTGATGCCATGCACTGTACAATTCTTATTATTCTAACTCCATTATTGTAACAGGTGATATTAATTCCAATCATAACGATGTAACATTACAGAAGAACTAACCTTATTGTCGTTAGAAAGATCAAAATTTGTCCGTTAACGGAAATTCCTCTATGGTTCAAATTTTGGATCTTGAAATCTCTTATCGAGGACTTATTAATAGCAACGAAATGAGGATGAAAAAATATTCCTTTATTTCAGAAAATGTGTTTCAATTGTATATTACGGGATAGTTCTTTAGAGGATCCATTTTCACAGCTTCAAGAGGAATGGGTTCTAAGTACCAGCTTTTTCTGTGAAAGGTTTGTAGACGTTTTCAAAGTCAATAATCAAGTTAATAATTACCTGGATGAAAATTCCGTTGCATTTTTCTTTTTTTTTATTTTCCTCATCACCAAACTTAGTAAAACATTTGTAAACGTTTTCTTAAAGGCAATATTCAAGATGTTATGCTTTTACCTGTATGAAAATTCCTTTGTTATTCTCTTTTCTTTTCATCTCCCACATTCGTGCTTAAAGGAAATCGATCACCAAATGGGAGTATTTTATTTTCCTTTAATTACTGTGAATATTTTGAGTGATTTCCCCAAATACTACACTACACTGTACTTGTATTACCTAATGTTGGCGTAATTATACTTCAAAATGACGTTAGTTGCTTCATGTATTAAATAGCAAATATTTGTAAAACATCAATAAATCTAAGCTTACTGGTGCTGATATAAAATTGTTTCCTTATCAAATGTGCAACTGCAGAGCAACAGGGAGAAGAAAATGTATATATGGAGAGAAACTGGAAGAGAAAGAGAGGAAAGAAAAAAGAGAAAGAGACATACAAATTTAAAATAGAAGGAAAGAAACAGAAACAGGTAGA
>BOPN01003349.1:55000-62500 GCA_017312705.2 Penaeus japonicus | reverse complement strand
TAGTTTAGATGTTTGAATGTCATGAAATGTGATAAAATGTAAAAAAAAAAAGGGGGGGGGGGAGATGACATTACAGAAAACTACATGATATTGATGACATTGTGGTTATTTCTGCTTCTGATTGATTGAATAAAATTATCTGAGTCAAAAAATATTGTTAAATCAAATATGATTGGTCAAGAAATAAAGTAAAATAAATTAAATTAATAGTGCACTACTATTTCGATTATCACATCATATCACGTCACGAGGTACTTGTACATACTCATATCTACATGTATGATTATTTTTATTGCTCTTCTTTTTGCTTTGGAAAAGAAAAATGATAAGTATAATACATCTTTCCATTCATATTATCACATAGAAGTGAAGAATATAGGCAGAGTTCTATAAAGTAGCACTAGAAAAGCATTGCTATAACATGTTTCTCAACTAAAATAACTCCTGAACATGGCAATATTTTTACGTGCCTCTACAATGTAGACGCAGTCATGCAAACCATAAGGATAGGGTGGATGAAAATCGCTCTTGAGAGGTTCAGTGCAGCTCCACACAGCGGGAAAACACCACAGAACAAAGCATCACAGGCTTTTATCTTCCCAACGGAAGCAGGAGTAGGAGAAAATATGTCCTGTTGTGAATGGGTTAAAGACAGTCCTTACTCTTATGAGACACCTTCAGACCTGTCGTATTCTCAGGACAATTTCACAATGATTCATTGACAAAACATTTTTTCTAGCATAGACAAATCTCGTAGTCTATGATCTTTCATGATTAGTGTCCCAGGTCAACAGACGTCAGGCTTAGTTCATCCTGTCTACACTCCCCACAAACCTGTCTGCTCCTCCCACCCTTTCCCTATCCCAGCTCTGTTCTCTCTCTCTCTCTCTCTCTCTCTCTCTCTCTCTCTCTCTCTCTCTCTCTCTCTCTCTCTCTCTCTCTCTCTCTCTCTCTCTCTCTCTCTCTCTCTCTCTCTCTCTCTCTCTCTCTCTCTCTCTCTCTCTCTCTCTCCCCCTCTACAGCTATGCGACAGGAGGGGGAGGTGGGATAACTTGCACGAGTCCCAGCATTTATGGATAAGTGTCCCATGGTCTGTGTTGCCGGGTGTTAGAATCTCACCGTGATCTCTTATTCCAGGTGTACAGTGTACGTGATGCTATTGCCATGCACAGGGAAACACACCATCCTACGCAGATAGGGCTCCCAGATGCTCTTGTCAAGGCTTATATTGAACTTTCTATGTCAGCAGATAAAAAGGTAAGTCTGATTGGAAAAATGAATTGATGTCTTTTGCTAGTTACTGTTCATACTATAGTCTATTTCATCTGATTATGTCCATAGGGTATCGGTGATTTGGAGTATGCGCATATTACTGGCCTAGTGATTTGCTGAAAATCTGTCTGATATCATTACTTAGTTGGGATAGATATTGAAGCCATTAATTCAGCAGTATTTTTTATATAGACATACAAAGAACCCTTACACCTTCAGATATATATATATCCCCAGTAGACTAATTTGCACTCATGTTATGCAATGCAAGAACATGGACACAAAGCTTTTACATACACTAGCCTCATGCACACAAACAAACAACAGGCTTTAAATCATTCTTTCTCTCTTTTACATATTGCAAATGAAAGGTATCTTAACCCAGTCACGACGGGGGCATTCCAGCCTTGCATGTTACAATGCCGGGGCGAACGGGCCTTGAACGCACGGTACCATAGTGTACCACCCGTCCAGAGAGGGTTAATAATTTACTCTGTGTAAATAACATGCGTAATTTCCAAAATCACATGAAAGAATATTAAATTGAGGCTGGATTATAACCACAGCACAGTGACAGTTAGGTGAGAGAATACAAACAGTTTGCTAATGTTTGCAGTACCATGATGTCAGTTTTTGAAGATTAGATGAATGTTAATTTGATGAATACTACCAATGCAGTAAATTATCGAGATCTCTTTATATTGTTCATTTGCATTCAATCAGACTAGAGTGTTTGCTACAAGGTTGTTTTGCATAATATAGGTGCAAATCAGTATGTTTAGAACTTATATGTGAATGCAAAGGTCTATTTACATATCTACACATACTAATATATTGCTGAGTGAACAGCTTGAATGTTTTTTAATAAACGACTAACAATATCAGACACATCGATTTTCAGCCAATTATAAGCCAGTAAAGTGCAATTGCTACATATGACTTCAATATTTAGTGGGTGGATTGGGGGGGGGGGGGGGGGGAATATTAATTGAGATTGTATTATTGTTTTTCTTAATCGTTGAGGTAAAGCAAATGTCTTTTATTTTTCTGAGGCATTCCCAACGTTTTTCCTGTATAAATGGGTATCCAAAATATAGCATAGTTTTTCTGTGGTAATTTTTCATTATTATTTTTGTTATTATTTTGATCATTATTTGTATTATTTTACGTTTGTGATATTTGCTTTTGGGAGGGGTCTGCTAACATAAGTTGACCAAAAACTAAGCTTGTAAAATGAGATATTCAAATTCTAGAGTCAGTTTATAATGATTTTGTCAATCAAGGGAAAAATATATTTGTCCATGAACCCTAGAGGTTAAGTAGTCAGGTAACTTTAGATCTAAATATTTTTTATTGTTCTGTAATCAAGATATTCTTGAAAAAATTGTTGTGACAGGCAAATATTTATTATGATACTATTAACCCGTTACAGACGGTTGTCATGACACACAACAGCTCCAATTAGGTATTATCGTAACCATGACAGCTCTAATTTCAGAGCCACAGCTTTCCAATATCAGCCTAAACCTTTGTTTTGTGAAGTATTTAAGGGAAAGTATTCATTAGGCAAGTCAACACTGCCAGGAGGGTGGAAAAAACATTTTCCCAGTGCCTCTAATTTATAGCATGTGCCAGCTGCGTCAGAAATTGCCAGAACTGACTGCCAGCTAGCTCGCTCAGCCTTCCATCCGCAATGGGTTAATGAAAGTACTCTTCAAATGAGTATGAATAATGACTGAGCTAAACCTCCACAGAATCGTTACCTCGACAACTTCTTCAACGTGGTCCGGCTCCCTTACGACTTCGATTCGGAGCAGAGTCGATCCCTGGTCGTGATATCTAAGAACGAGGAGATGATCAATTACGCCAGAGATGCCGGTGTGTCACTCGCCATCGGCCCAGAGATTGTCAAGCTTGTACAGGTCAGTCGATATTGTGAATTTTTCTCCTCTGTGAATGCAATCTTTGAGATAGATATGCGAGATGGTGGGTGTATTTATGTTTGTATTTATTGGAGATATTTATTCTTCCTTTCTGTTTTACGTGGAAATTGTAGTATTTCCTATTTTCTTTTTATCTTTAATCTATTCAAAGACAATTGTTGGATTTTTTATGTTCTCTATGGTTGCTTTCTTTAGTATTAGTTCAGTACTTGCTTATCTAATTTCATATGGAAGATGCTATACCCTTTCCACAAACTATTTATAATTTTCTTTTCTTTTCTTTCTTTTTTTAGACGGGAGAGATAAGCCTCCTAGATTACGAGAACATAATAGCCGACACAGAGCTTCTCCCGGACTTGGTGCCTTTGAGAGGACTCATGAAGAAAAGATTCCCCAGTCTTAAATCAGGTGAGTAAGTGTGGCGTATTGTCACTTTTTGTCCTTCATTCGATAAGATATGGCAATCAATCATATGATATTGTTGATACCAGAGGCTTAGAATATGAAGGTGTTAAATTTTGATAGGTTAGTGTTGGTTAAGATCTCTGAGGTTGAGAAACAATAGAAACCACAAAATATCAGGTGGTCTTAAAATTCAGGGAATTCCCACTTAAAGGGCAAGTAACTCATTGCGATGTAAGGCATTATACACAGTGTAATATGTTCATTCTTTGTTCTGTTGCTTGGACTGCCACCTCATAAGTACATTGTAATGTTAATGTTGTTCATTGATTGACAACAATAAGTAGATGAAATAACACTTGTATGAAGGCAATGAAAAGAACTTCAGAAATAAAAGAGAAAATACTGTTGGGGAAAATGTTAGCCCTTGCAGTATAATAGATCCTCAATGCCAATTATTTTCCTCTGTCATCGTAAGGAATGACAAAGGGTGAGAGTTCGATAGGGATTTGTTCACTTTGATTTGAGTTTAGACTGAGGATCTCTCAAAGTTAACCCATTAATGACGGGGCTATTTTGGCTCCAAAATGGTGGAAACACCAGGATATTTCAAATGCATAAGCCTAACGCCTCGGGATTCTTGCCCACACTGGCCACGGTCAAGTGCTATATGCCTGATCACCTGGCGCGCTGGTCAGGAGGATAAAAGCGACAAAATATCTTGTCCCCAGTGGCTGACACTGCCACCACTTGACGTGATATCTCGTCACCCGTCGTTAACGGGTTAACCCATTATGGATGGGACAAACACGATGCACAATTTTTTGCCTGAAGGGGGGATCATGAAATACATGACGATAGTCGTCACAGCATTATTGATGTGGATTGTTGTTTTTCTTTATTGTACTATGAGTAATAAGTCTGTTTAGTGACTGATGAAGACCATTGCAATTATAATTACTATAATGGCTGTAATATTCAGAAAAATAGGTTTAGTCTAGAATCTCAAACAGAGATGGCAAAAGCAAGAGAGAATGTCACCCATTCACAGTCTCTAGCAAGTACCATCTTCAGACAGAGATCACACACAGCAAGATGCCGACATCCTGCTCTAAATTACCAGCGATGTAGGGTATGCAGGCAGAGTGAGAAGAGGAAGGTGACCTAGACCATGTCTACAATGTGCCCCTGTGCCAGTCTGGCTCCCTTTTCTGTAGCACTTACTTCCTCTTCCCCATCTCTTCATGTAGTCTAGGCTTTGGATGGTTATTTATTTTGTATTTGATTATGAAAGTATGCGATTACAAAAAAAGTAAAGTTGCTCTTTATCCTCGCATATAATGAGGTGATATGGACCCTATACTATAATTTTAGACTACTGCAACAATGATAAAACCTGTCATATAGCACATACAAGTATCGCAATACAGTAAAACACAAAAAAAAGACAAAAACAAATACGGCTCAAATATTACAATGAGGGAATGGAAGAGAGTGCGAAAGGTCATAAGATGTTGCTTGAAGTTTCCTCCCTCTGAAATAAAACCCATCTGAAGTGCCACACAGGTGGCACCAGTGCCCACCCTGGGAGAGGCAAGCGAATACATTCCCGTCTGCAATGGGTTAATGGTCTGAAGAAGACAAAATCATGCAAAGATAGTTGTAAGAATTGTAGGCAAAGAAAATTATATTATTGCATAAGCAAAAGATTAAACTACTTTTTTATTACAGGAAGAAAATCAGGATGATTCTTTTAAAGTCTTTATATGAAAGTCACAGCGGATAGAGGGAAGAAGTGGTTAATTGTACTGGAATGATTCAATTGGACACTAATTTATAAGCATTATTGAATAGAATTATGTATGAAACACACAAATCGAAAATGATGTGTTAGTGCAGAGAAAAGTTGTTCATCAAATTTCAGGATGAAATACCAGTGTAGTATCTTACACATTAAATAATTAACTTCCATTATTGATATGTATACCCATTATTAATCAATAAAATTTCCATTACAGGCACAGCCGGCACTGACTTGGTTCCTATTATCGATCGATTCATGAAAGGTGTTGACTACAGAACTGTTAAAAATAAACACCATCAAGATTTTGGATATATTGAAGTACCTTTTGGCAGAGTAAGTACGTTTGTGGTTCTAGTGTAAGGAATATACTTCGCTCTTTTCTACCAAGTGATATATCGGTATTACTGATATACTTTTAGAGAATAGATATACAGTGTGTGTATAATATTATGTGTGTAAGTGTATCCTAAGACATCCAGAATTTATTTTTTTTTATTCATATTTTATGTTCCCATCTTGCAATTTATTTAGTTATAAAATCCCGTATATTAGACTATATTCTATATTCTATAGATTTTATCTAATCTGTGTTGCACGTTTACCTTCAAGGTTATTAGGAAATAAGTTGTCACACACCAAGGGATCGGATTAAACCATTGATAGCAGATGACATGATTTGCTGTCAAGGCATAATTGGTCATAAGTGCGGATGACACCGTGCCAAACAACATAAACCCGCCACATGACTGTATACATATTTTATTAACCCTCTCTGGACGGGTGGTACACTTACCCCTCATTCAAAAGCCCGTTGGCCGGGCGGCACAATATGATGCCAGCCATTTAATTGATTTAGGCCTAAGCGTTCGAAAGCCCCGGCATTGTGACATGCAAGGCTGGAATGCCCCCGTAGTGAGTGGGTTAAAACCGCGGCCAATGGGTTGAAATGGTTAGAGGCACACACTACTTTGGTTTTCTTTTCCTGTGCCAGTCTAATGCGTTCGTATCGACAAAATGTCAATTTTTACTGTTTTCATCTATATCTCTATTTTCATATAATTGTGGTTTGTGATTTGTTGCAGGGGTGTTGGATAATTTTATGATAATTACAATGCTTCAGAAAATATATTAGATATTTTTTTCTTTTTTTTAGATTTGTGACATATATTTCTCTAGACAATCGTCCTGTATTTACATCCATTGTTGGCATCAAATTGTTATGTCATGTAAATTATGTTTTTTTTTATTATATAGATTATTAAGTATGTACATCAACTTGTTTCAGTGTCCTTTTAGTATAACGCTTTTTTTTCTTCTTATACTTCTAATTCTAATTCTATTTCTTTTTCTTTCAGCTAAACATGACAGACGAGCAGCTTGAGGAGAATTTGGCCACCTTGATTCACAACGTGGAGAAACAGCGACCTCAGAGGAAGTCAGATAATCTTGTTAGCATGGTAAGGCTTTGATTGTTTCTCAAGAGTTTTACTTCTTTTGTACTTTCTAAAAGTCTTTCTTTATATATGTGTGTGTGTGTGTGTTTTGAATGTTTTTGTTATTGATATACTTCTTTTTTTTTTTCTTCTTCTTCTTCTTCTTCTTCTTTTTTTATGGTGTGATTATACACTAGATGAGCTTGGCATACAATCAGCTTCTGGAAGCTTCTGAAGCTCCTTTGTAATCATGCCTCTTATCTGTTCCATCGGTTTACCTATCAACTCCCTAAACTCCATTAGATTTTCAAAATTATTGTCCTAGCAATAGCTGTACAAGAAATCCATAGTACATTCATCACAAACAACAAAGATATTTTGATTATTTGATTTTCCGTCTCCTTTATTCCAGGTTGCTCTTCGAAGTCCACCCAGCGTTGAACAGTTCAAGATCGATCATTCGCTGTATCTACAGCTGGCAGAGAACACAAAGGTTGCGGCTACAGCTTGATTGTGAAATAAAGAGATATTTCTTGCGACACCTAAATAATCTCAGATTCAAATTGTTAGGAAATGTTGTGTTACCTTAAATGTTTTATGACTGAATAAAGCAATGTATAGTGTAAATAAAAGGACAAAGTTCTTT
>BOPN01003349.1:40000-45000 GCA_017312705.2 Penaeus japonicus | reverse complement strand
TTCATCAATATATGCAGCATAATGCTCAATCACCGTAGAGTATGGAAAATGTATAGCAATAAAAGGCACATGTAATATTTTGTTTATTCTGCTTACTAACCCCAACCCCCCTCCCTTTCTTTAAAAAATAGAAGTAGTGCAAGTCACATTCTACAATAATGTACGTTTCGATTTTGTTAAAAAAGTAATGCTTACAACCAAAAATTATAATCACAACCTTTAGAAACTGCATCAAAATCAGCAAGACAATGCTCATTCACACTTAAACAATGCATACATCTTAATTCACAAACTATATCAAATATTCCCCAATCCATTATCCAAAAAAAAAAAAAAAAGGCAAACACACAGCAGGATATAGAAAACTTGAATTCAATATAAAATATATATTTAACCAAAAAAATCAACATTTGATACATCATATTCCTTAAGCACTTGAGTAGATAAACAATGTGCTCATCAACATATTCCTTTGCCTAAGGATGATCAAAGAATGTGCCCTTCTTTGAGACAGGGTGCTAACAATCTGATGCGTGATGTCTAGGTGCTGATTTTATGAGTTAAGTGAGGAAGGTTTGCGGCATGTTACTATGTGTCCGTGTTACAAATAACAAAAAATGATACTCTGCTCAACATTCTCTAAAACAATATTCTTATGAATGGTCTCACTGTTGAAAAGATGTAATGATGGTGTAGCGAATTTAAGATACCTTCAAGACCTTTAAATGAAAGAGAGATTACAGAGAAGCGAGGAAGAAAATCGTAGCGGTTTGAGTTAGTGTGAGTGAGTGTGAATCAGAGTGTCAAGTGCAAGTCCATATAGTTTCCCCCATGGATGTCTGCATTGATTTCATACAATGAAAAAGGTTGAAAATTTCCCTCTAAACTTATTATTCATTTCTTTCATCCTCAATTCATTCTTACCTCCCACCACCCTCGAAATACTGAATGTGTGACGTATTCGCTCTATCACAAGCTTCATGTAGCTAAGGCAGTCAAAATTACTTACCAGTGTATCTTCTAAGCATCTTCAGGCTATACCACTTTCGATGTACTTTACATATTGAAAATTGATAAAAATACGTCTATTTCCTGAACATTTTATATAGAAACCCCCAAAAGACTAAAATTCATGTTTATGCTTGTATTTATGAGTAAATGACATGTCATTATGCATGTTCTTTTCATGGTTAAGATATCTTGTTTATGCATGTGTAAGAGATTTTCAGAATATTCACCCAACACTGTTAGAGACTTCTACTTCTCTATACTAGCAATTCGTAAATCAACCAATCTTTAAAAGATAATAAAATTTGGAGAAAGTTTCAATAAGTTTCACAAAGTGATAAAAAACCTGAATTGCATTACAGTTTCAATTCAAAATCACCAAGTTACAGACCTATATATGACTTCATCTTTTCCATAACAATCACGAAGTCGTAACAAGAACTCTGTCTACTAACTGATTTTGCTATTAAGAAGTGTTCAGATGAAATAGGAAAATCAAGAATAATGTCTTACTAAACAGAAGAAGACTACACTACAGAAATTTTGCCATTTTTTCTGTATTCCTGTATTGTTAAGCTATGAAAGGACTACAGAACATGCATTAAAAGGACAATCATGATTCTGAAGTAACGTCCAATGACTGAAAATTCATGAATTGAATTCATCAATACCAATATTACTTTTACTTATCATTAAAACCATCTTGTGATTTGAAAATTGAAAACTGCAAGAACTGTTTAATTGATTTAACTTGAAATTGCTTGAAAAAAAAAATCTTTTAAACAGAGGTAAGTAAATATCAATTAAAATCCATAATATAAAAAAAAATCTGTTAGTTTATTTTTTCACTGAAAAAATATTTACTCTTCTAGAATGATATAGAAAGTCCAATCCCATGAAATGTTACTGATACAAAATTCACCATATCAATAATGCTTTCACATTAAGATTGAACTCTTAACATCTGCAAACAAAAAGGCATCACTATTCAACATACTGCATGAGTACCTTTTATATTATATTATATTATGACATCAGAGCTTCACAGAACTTTACTCTATTTAAACTAAAAAAAAAAAAAATATATCCAACCCAAAGAACCCAGAAGAAGCAGGATGTAGATTTATAATGAAAAAGGACAACAACATATATATTTTTCTTCCTTCTATACAAAGTGATTCTCACTAAAACTATACCCATTCCCAGAAGGATCTTCCTTTTTCCTACCAGTGGCAAAATTTCAACATCCGAGATCCATTCGGCTGGGAACACGACAGCACCTCCAACATGACCTGTACTCAAGTGTTACCAGCTTTCATCCTCATTCCACTCAAGCAATGCCCCGTAGCACCAAACCTCTTCACACCCAGCATGCCACAATGCCTGT
This sequence comes from Penaeus japonicus, assembly GCA_017312705.2. Classification (NCBI taxonomy): domain Eukaryota; kingdom Metazoa; phylum Arthropoda; class Malacostraca; order Decapoda; family Penaeidae; genus Penaeus; species Penaeus japonicus. The sequence continues at coordinate 42,605 of BOPN01003349.1, read as the reverse complement.
GTGTGTAGATGGTGACCACCACACATGACGAAACCTGATAAAACTGTAAAATGTTGGCATCTATGAATTTGGTTGTTCTCCCTCTTGTCAAGGAAAAGAAAATCAGTTCTTGACTTTCAGTATATGACAAATAATATCAGATTTCTGATCATTTCAAAAAGTGTTCCCACAAATTGCACATTTTTTTTTTCAAATCATACTAGGAAAAATAATAAATAAATAAATAGTAAAAACATGAACAAAGCAAGGGAAAGAGGCTTGTTCTATGAACTGGTACACAGACTGTCTATATGAGACAGTGTGCATTTTCCTTTAGCACAATATATGAAAGACTAAAATGTCAACATATCAAAGAATGATGTCTCATGTGATTCAATTAATGATGTATCACAAGAAATAGGGAGAATGTGTGAATAAATGATGATGAAACACACACCTGATAGCATCACTATATAGATGTACATATTTTCACCTTTTCATCAGTAATTGTATACTGGATTTTCCACTGTGGACATTTAAGAACTGCAAGCAAAAAAATAATCACAATAATAATAAACATAATAAAGAGTAACTGAAGTCTTTAGATTATCTCATTGGTTATATCACTGAGTTTTTTTTCTTCCCTTTTTTTTTTTTTCTGTTTGTGATGCTACCCAGCATGACCCAGTAAAACCCCTGACCAAATGTAAATGACCTTTTGGCCCACTGTTTCACCCATGACCAGCAATTGCGAAAGCAGCTACACTTAAATATTCTTGGATCCTGTTTCCTATTAAGATCAAAATTGGAACAAATTTCAAGCCATAAAAAGTTCAACCACTTTTACCGAATCACTCCCTGAAGACGTTCCCTGCGCACAAAACAGAAGATAAGCCCTGAGTATTTTTTTCCCCCCCCTATTCTTTTTTTTCACATTAATGATCTTGAAAAGAACGCGCATTCTTTCGCAAAAGTTACAAAGATTCAAAGGAGCATCCCTTACGAGCAAGCTACACATCAAAAATTGTGAGACGTTCGCTTCCGGAGACCACGTTACTCCCTGACAAGGATATTAGAGAGAGGTCAGGGGTGAGCACCAGGCACAAGAGGCCGGCACAATATAGACATGAGGCCAGAGGTAAGTGAGATTAGGGAGGGAGGGAGGGGGTAGAGATGGAGTGTGGGGGTGGAGGTGGAGTGAGGCAGAATCACTACCTGTGTGGAGAGGAGTGCCGAGCCTGCGTGGAGTCTCTCACCCTCCTGCCGCCGCCACACCACCACAGCCTGGCACTGTCAGCTCCACACATACACACCAGCTTAATCATCATTCAAGACATTGGGGTCACCCATTATCTAGTTATGGAAACGGGAGAGAAAAGAACGTCATAATTACTTGGGGTGCTGTGCATCACTCGAAGGATTCCTGTGAGACATTATTACCATTATAAGTCAATATATAGCATATCACTGAAGGAAAATGAATGCTACAAGCTAATGAATGTCCTGATCCCACCCCGACCCCAGGCCCCGCCCAACCTTCCTGATATGCATTTATGTGGGTGAAATGATCACCTGCAGCATTGGACCTTCCCTAACCGTGTTTTACCACCTTTTGACTCTAGTCAGTTGTCATAAGCTTGCTTCCCTTGAGCAGGGATTCTTACTCTACTTACTGTGACAGCTTCAACGATATTGCAGGAGGAGATGGAGTCAATGTACGTCGGTCACATGTTGTCATAAGCATGCCGCAACAAACTGACTTTGTCATCTGGCGGTGCTTCCAGTGTCATGAGGCGTGACTTAATAGAATGCATGATGAAGGTTTGGTTGCCTGCGCCCTGAAGGTCACATGTTCAAGACTTTCAGGGCGCTGGGATGTCAGTTTGGTGCGGTGAAACTGGTTGATAAAGGCTGATATGGAAAGTCTTGGCCGCTAATGGATACACATTTATTGCCAATTTTTTACAAGGTTTGTAGAGCTATGATATTTAATGAGGAAAGATGCATGATAAAATGTTTTTGGCTATCCCCTGGTTCAGAGAAACTTTAAAGAAAAAAAATCCTAATAAATCTTCTAAAAGATTTAACAAATGGCAGTCTATGACTTACTTTTATAAGGAACTTATAAGTTTATTACCAGGGAAAATTAATCTACATGCACACAATACACTTTAATTGCAATTTCTTCAAACTTAGCCACTTAATGAGGGTGCTATTAAGTATGGGATATCTATGAGGCCCGTGCGGCTTCCCGCCCTCTTTTACTCTAGCTTCATAACACCTGTTACTGCCCACCCTAGTACAATGTTCTCACAAAAAGGGACCTAAAACATGTTATCAATCAATGATACCAAAGAGGTCTCTCTCTGGGAAACCTGTACTACCACCTCTCCCAGTGTAGCCTAGTCCAGGTAGAAACCCTGGCAGCAGCATAATCAAACTCAACATGAGTCACAAGTTGCCATCATTCATACCACATGATATGAATTGCTATGTAGGATGTTTTCTGACCACAGACGACAAAGAGATGGTTGTGAGTCATTTGAATCCAGACATGATTACCAACTTTGAACTAAGCAATTTTGCCTTATTGAACCTAGAAGCAGAACCAGAGAACAGTTTCAAA
>BOPN01003349.1:25000-32500 GCA_017312705.2 Penaeus japonicus | reverse complement strand
ACATTACATTTACATTTAAATGAGGCTTAATTCTTAATCATCACCTTCACAAGTTCCCTAGCAATTTTGAAGTTACCAAATTATTCACATTTCATATACAATATTAAAATAGATGACACAGTAAGGTGACATAATCAACACATTCTTTACAATTCAAATTCTATGAAAATTGAATATACTATAACAAAACATACAGAATTGGGCAATGGGCTACATTCTGACAATAAATGCATGGTCTTAAAACAAAACAAGTAAACTAAAGGGAAAAATGCTGGAGATGTCTTCTTAACAAAACTTTTCATGCATTAATCTATTCAATTCTTCAAGGATTGTCAGTGTACTTGAATTAAACCAATCAAAAAAGCTTGAGACACACCAACAAACATTAGAGATAAAACTACTGTCATATTCAAAATATAAACGACAATTAATCATCGAAAAATTATCTACCTCCGTAATATGAGGATAATATAAAAAAACAAAAAACAATCAAATTCAAGATCAAATGAGGAGGGGCACCTGACCACTATCAAACTCTGCAGCTTTTGTGCAAGATTACAGACTTGTAAGCCTGGAGAATCTTATGTGCCGCACTAATGGACAAATCACCGGCAGTGGAACAAACAAAGCTTATAGTTCATTTACCTGTTTCTCTCTCTCTGCCGTCTGTTTGTTATCGAAGTCAATGGCTGGCTTGGCATTTGGATCTGGCTTCTCCTTGATTTTCTCCATGATAAACGACAAGACCGTCAATATGGCATCCACGTTGCCTGTGATCAGACAAACTCGTTCTGTTGTACCTGTGGAAGGACGGAAAACCTTAAGTCATGCCTTGAAACCCAAACTCGGTCAAAAAAAAAAAGAAAAGAAAAAAAAAAGAAAAAAAAAAAGGACAAACTATAGGTATGATATATGATAAAATAAAACTGATATTAAACCCACTGACAACGGGGCAGTTCTGGCTCCAATTGTTCTAAACGCTGGAGTATTTCAAGAGTATATGCCTAACGTCTCAGGCTATTTGCCTGCTCTGGCTACAGCCAACTGCTACACGCCCAATCACAAAAAGCCATAACATAATATCTTTTCACCAGCATGAAGTACTGCCTCCACTTGACATGATATCTTGTCACACAGCATTAACAGGTTGATATCACTGGTAATCAAATTCTGAATATTAACCCATTGACAGCAGATGGCATAATTTGCTGCCAAGGCAGAGTCAGTTGTAGACGCGGATGGCACCGTGCCAAATGATGTAAACCCACCATCCAACTGTATACACATTTCATTAAAACCATGACCAATGGGATAACATATCTGACATGAATACCTATTAGAGTAGATGCTTAAGAAGACTAGTTCTTAGAAGACAAAAAAAATAAATAATAATAATAAAAAAAAAAAATAAAAAATAAATAAATAAAAAATAAATAAAAATAAAATTAAAAAAAAGGTCAGACACAATATTCCTTTTCATCCAATGCAAGACACCATACAAAAAATGAATTAAACAACTTCAGATGACTTGATTTTATCAAATTTTACTAGAGACCTTCCAATGAAAGGTTTATGTTAAGTCATTTATGACATGTTTACTGCAAATCATTATTGACCATATTGACTTGCTCAACTGTGGGGCAAAATAGGAAAATCAGACGTGATTAAACTTTGAAAGAAGTCACATGTATTGTACTACAAGTCGTTGCTTTTAGTAGAGAAATTTGTTGCAAAAAGCATCAAATGGAACAAGGGTTTTTTTCCAATAATAAAAATTACTCACAACTTAACAGAAGAGGCATCTTTAGTGTCATCAAAACATGATTCAGCAGAACTCAAGGTACAGTGGTACAAAACAAGATTTTATTATGTATGTAATGTTTCAGTCACTGATCAGTCAGACTCAAAGGAAATAAACATTCTTAACCCATTGTGGACAGGAGACCAATTGAGCTAAATGGCAGTCAGGACGGACGTTTTCTGACAACGCCAGCACCGGCTAAAATTTAGGGGGATAGGGAAAATGTTTTCTCCGGCCTACAGGTAGCGCGGACTTTCCTACTATTAATTTTTCTTTAAATCCATTACAAAACAAGGGTTTAGGCTGACTTTGGAAAGCTGCAGTTCTGAAACTAGGGCCAATAAAGTGATAATACTTCATAACTGTGAGTGTGCTTCAACTGTGAGCAGATCCCAATGTATGTCACATCATATGCGCAATGACACCTATCTTTCAGGCCTAATCTGAGGCATCATGTTTGTCATGATACACATCCGCTATGGGTTAATAAGAAATAATTTTCATTTAGAGGTCTCCTCAGGACCATTTGAGGTTTTGTGACAATGACAGGATATATTTACAAGCCTTAGGATATCTAATTCTTTCATAACTAATTGCTACAAGCTATACTCTAGTCAAGAAGTGCTGAAAAACAACTAAGTATTTCTTCTTCTCATGTTGTAAACAGTCACCTAACATCACTGCATCAAAGGACTACTCCCCACCCATCTTGGCATGTCAGATGCTTGAATATCTTCTACCTTCAGCTGGACCTCCAGTTTTAGGGCAATGAAGGTCTAGGAAGAACCACATTTTTTGTTTTTACAATTTGAGAGATCTGCAAGTTGACAAGTCTAGGGAGTGTCCCTTTTTCTTATTCATGTATCCCGAGGTTCCCTTATATTACCATACTGACAAGGTTAAACATAAATAGAACTTAAATTTCTCTATTTTGTACATGAATGAGACTTGTTCAAATTGACAGAATCAAGTCAAGACATATGAATCAAAATAAATCTTTAAAAAAAAATAAAGTTCTAAAAGTTTGAATGAGTGAATCTACTATTTTTCCTTCAGTGTTCTTCTACCACTGTTGGCTATTACATCGGCACCAGGCAACATCTCTGAATGCCCAGTCAAGATATGCCAGGCTTAATTCACCCTGTCCATTTCCCAAAAAAAATCTCCATCACCCCAACTCTTTCAGGCCAGCAGCAAGAGAGACTTACCACACAAGCACCTTTTATTTGGCCATTATTAGTTTAACCATACCCACAATATATTTAAAATAATTTAAGTGCCCTTGCATTGGATGACCACACGTCTAGAAACATGCCCAGACCCATAGGAAGGGGATGAGTTGTTATAGTACTGACATAAAGGGATTAAACTCCATAATTGAGGGTCTTATAATGACATTTCAGCTGATACAAGTGTACATGCAAATCGCAGCTTATAAAAAAAGGACGAAGCATGCATTCTCCGTGAATGATGACGGTTTCTGAACACTTGCTAAATTAGGAGTAATTAGTCTTTGCCATTGCAAATAAATTTCAGGAGTAAAATTAATGTAGATTTCAAAGATAATCTTTCAAAAGAGGGATGGTAAGAGATACTGAATAGAAAATAGGATAATCTATTTTAGTTTGACAAACTATCATTACTGTTCAACATATAAGTCCCATAAGAAACAAATCAATACCAATTTTCTACTCCCAACATACATACAAAAATGGACCCTGCTGAACAATATTCTATCACAGAAGAATTACAATATGAGCGAACTATACTAGCATTTGTAAAAACAGTTTGAATGTAAAATCACAATGAGAGCAAATTAACATGTTGCCATCGAGAACATGCACTGTCCACTATGACCTTTTTTGTACGCATAAATGCCCCCAAAAATGTTGCATTACCAAGAAGTCAATTAGTTTTACTTCTATCATTATCTTTAAACAGTATGATTATCATATGTTAAACACAATAACAGTGATGAAAACAAAAGCTTCTCCAAAAATCCAACAAATGGGGTACACTGACCAAGCAGTTGTGGAACCATTACAGCATGAGCACACCATGCTAGCATTTGTAAAAATAATTCGTCAGAAATGATATCTCGCCTCAAATAAAAGGCACCATTCCTAAATAATGAAGATCTAAGCAATTATACAGTAATAACCAGACTATCTACACCCTATAGAAGAGAACAAAGTAAAACAGGCTATTCATCCTCATATATCCAGCAACATCCCTTACATGATCAGCTTTGTTAGTAGCCAATCAAAGGCAAAGAACACAAAGCATGAAATAGCCACACTGACCAACAGCAACCAACATCATCAAAAGCTATAGGACATCACAACCACAAACTTTGAATGTAGTGTGACTCTTACTAGCCTACCCACAACTGTTCCTCAGGAACTGGTCGAAGCCAAGAGGTTAAGTAAGGGTTAAATGAGATGTAAAATCTAATCTGATCCTTTTCATTCCTGATAAATGTATGGAACAACAATTTTTAACTCAAACCATAATGTTACTATTAGGTTTTTAACCCTGGAAGAACCTAAATTCAATCTAAAGAAAAACCAATCCCCTTTCAAACAGCAATGAAGGCAAACTTTCTACACAACAAAATCAAAACGTAGAACACTTACCTGGGTAAAAATCATTTGCCTTTGACATTTTGACTCGGGCATTTGTATCTTTCTGGAGTTGAGCAATAGTTTCACCTCCCTTGCCAATTATGGCACCAGCTGCCACGCTTGGAACAAGGATCTTAAGGTGATATGTTCCGTCACTCTGCATGTCTGCTTGGGGTAGAAATATTATAATTAATATATCTTTTTAACTGTCCTCTCTTATTTATATATATGTGTGCATTATTCTACTACTTGTATCAACCCCTTAACGACGGGTGACAAGATATCACGTCACGATGTGGCGGCGTCTGCCACAGGGGACGAGATATTTAGTCGTGGCTATCCTCCTGGCCGGCATGCCGGGTGATTGGGCGTACAGCGTTTGAAATGTCCCTGCATTTCGACCATTTGGAGCCAAAACAACCCTGTCGTTAATGGGTTAATTACGTAGTATTTATGTTTTGCATATCATTCAATTCTATGATAATCTAATTTTCCAGTTCCCGTTTCTTAAATACCAGACTACAGATTATGTCAGTCTCTGAAATGAGTGAACAAGAGCAAAAAGTCATGTGCAAGTGTTCAATCAATCTTTTAACCCATTCATGGCAGATGACTTCCTATCAAGCCATGAGGCTTTGCCGTATATGAACATTGTACATTAGTATATATACATTTTTCTAGACATTGTGAAATAAAAATTATAAAAATAAAAATACTTGTTAAAAAATAAATATATAAAAGCAAAATCTTGGAATAGGGTTCGTGAAAATCACGGACTCATGTCTTAAGATATTTTTCAACAGGAAGCTCCACACACTTGCTATACTGCCAACGGGAGCTGAATAAGGCAAATATATGACACATCGTGCGTGATTCTGTGTTTGGTGTGTATTTTATAAGCCTCAATTCAAACAGTACACCACAAAACCTGTCTTTAGATTGACTACATGAAGTCGTAATTATCTGCAATAACTGATTACACCTGTGTGCACATCCATACTAGGGCGTACACCACACCCAAATGCAAGTGTGCAATAGATTTTTTGATAGAATACCTAGAGTGTGCACATGTTATACTCAGTTGTCTGGCCTGAGTACAGAATCAATAACAAACCAAGAAAGGATAGTCTAAAAATTAGCTCTTTAATCTCAATTCATCATACTCTAACAAGCTAAAGTTTGTAGTCAACTACTGATCTATGAATCTTTAATGTATAAAATATGGTCATAAAATGTAGATAAACCTGGTAACTTTACTAGAATTAGTAATATGTAATTAATTCAATATATTTCACCTAAAACACATTCGTTCTTGCTACTTCCATGAGGAATATGTTGATATAAGCCAGGATTTTCTTTTCTTGAATAACAAGTGTTATTTACAAATAAAACTCATTCTAAACCAGATCAAAAGTAAAAAATAAAATAACAATTTGTTTTAAACAATGCAAGCTTTATTCCCAAAAATGTTATATTCAATTGATAAAATCATGCTGCAGGTATCTTGTAGGGACAAGTTCTCAATTCTTCAACCGCATGAAATTCAAGTTGGGATAAACGTGTGGAGGCTTAATGATGAGCAAGATACAATGAAGGATAAGACATGGAAATGCATTGTTATGCCATTGCATGCCTTGAAAAAGCAATACAGCAAAATGGCCCTCTGTTTATTTGGTCCTTTTCCAATTCTTCCTTTTGATGGTTGGTTAATATGCTTATGTTTAGGACGTGTACTAGTGTCCAACCAACTAAAGCTCCTTCAATATTCTAGTCATTAATACCATTATCGAATCAGGGCATAGCTTCAATTTCCGATCAGCTACCCAACAAAAATTCAAGGAAATATGATGTCCCGTGGCTAGCAGTCCCTCTCCAAAAAGTACCATACTAAAAGTCTATCTAACAACCCAAAATAAATAATTAGGTCTCTTCACACGGGTCTACAGTGTCTAACGTGTGGAAACTGGCAATACGGCGGGAAGTTTACATACACCATTTCATCTCATGGGTATATTTGTCCGAGTTGGTACGCATTAGTCATAATAAACTAACGTGGATTTCGCCACACCCATCATCAACAGAAGTGGGAGACTGCAGTGTGCAAAATGGAGGTTCTTTAATCAACACGAGACAGAGAAGATTTTAATCACCTGATCATAATACAACATAAATTCATTATACTTTACTTTATTCAACATATCAAGCCCACCATAGGTTGCATAACCAACACCATAGAGACCCGAGGCATCAGCAAATGAATGATTAACGACCCCAATTTACGATGAAATGCAACCGCACATCAACCCATGCATGCCTCTGCAAATGCTGACCTCAAGCACCTATCCTATCCACCCCATGCCCCCCCCACCCACCCACCCACCCCAAAGACCTCTCCTCCCCCTTCCCCCTTCCCCCCATGCCACCCTAGCAACAGGAAGATAACTGACCCTCCCCCCCTCCCCCCCCATTGCAATACCTGCACCAGGAACCTCAACACCTCAAGACCTTCCACAGTCATGCAAATCAAAGCAAAGCAACCTGCATGACAACATAAACAAACACAACAAACCCCTTTCCCAAACCCCGAGTCCTTTCGGCATAACCCCCTCCCCCTCCCCCCTCCCTCCCCTATCACCTCCTCCCCCTCCCCTCCCCCTCCCCCTACCCCCCCCACATCCCAGTCAACAGGGGGTTGGGGTGGGATGGGAGGGGAGGGGAGGGGAGGGGGGAGCATGAATAAAAGGGGAGAGTAACAGAGAGAGAGAAAGAGTAAGAGAGAGAGAGAGAGAAGAGAAGAAGAACGCAAGCGCAGGCGAGGAGGTTCGAGGAGCGTGGCGGCGGCGGCGGCGTCCTCAACCCCCCCCCCTCCCCCTCCCTCTCCCTCCCTCCCCCCCCTTATCGAACGCCATCAACCCCCAGCCAGCCCTCCCCCTCCCCCTCCCCCCTCCCCACCACCGCCACCGCCGCCGTCACAGCAACACGACCTATTTCTCCTCCTCACGCCCATGCCCTTGGCCGCCCCTCCTGCCCTCGCATGCCCCGGGACGCCAAGGACCCCAGGGCACGTCCAGCGAC
>BOPN01003349.1:5000-17500 GCA_017312705.2 Penaeus japonicus | reverse complement strand
AGCATATGGACCAAGACAATATATCAACAAGTATTAAAAAAAATAAAAGAAACACAGGAGTAAGAAATACACCAACGACAACACGGCGCAAGCAATCTGACCGAATAAAATATCTTGGGTACGTTCACCCTCAACGGTATTTGAACGAGGTGGACTATTCCAATGGTTTACCAACGGTCGCAATCTCTCCAACGCTTACATTTCTAACCTCAAGTTGTGCCTGCTTGCTTAAAGAAAAAATCTAACTCCCTTCCGGATAGTATTAATCGTATTTGTGCCTCTTGTTTGTTATTATTAAATTCTACTCTTCCACCTTGTAAGACTGGAGGCTTGAGTTTCAAGTTCGGGCAAGGAATTTTCCGGAAACCACAACAACAGCGACTTGACCCCCCGTCCCCCTCCTCTCCTCTCTCCCCCTCTCCCCCTTACTAGCTATGCTCTATCCCCAACCCCCTCCCCCTCCCCCCCTCCCCCCCCCCTCCCCTCCACCCCCTTCCCCATCCTCTGGTCTCTTGAAGGTCAACTGGTTTGCAGACCGATTCAACCCGTGACCAGATTCAGAAGTACGTCAATTGTGATCCTCAAAGAGCCGTCAGAACTCGGGGGGTGAAGTGCAACCGTCTTTTTAACGTACTGCATTTCATTTTTTTTTTTTTTTGAAGAAGGAAAAAGAAAAGACGAAAAGAAAGCGCAACTGCTTGTTTTTCAAAGGCTGATCATAGAACGTCTGTCAGTCAGTCAGGGTACGGACGTGATCTTCGTGTTAATTAAAATCAACGCCAGGTCTTGTCTCTCGTTGGAAGCAGAGAGAAAGACACACATATTTTCTCGTTGTTATTGTTAGCATTCTGTTCAGTTGTTATCATTACCTGTGTTACCGCTACTGTTTTGTCTGAGTTGTTGTTAATACTTATATTGTTAATGCCCATTGCCATACTGTTGCTGCTGACGTTTTATCGTGATGATAACTATAAATTTAGTGATGATGATATAGTGATGACAACAATGATAATGGTAATGATGATAATGATAGTGATTATAATAATGATAGTAATTATGATGAGAGTACTAATGATAATATCAATAATAATAATGATTATAATAAAGATGACAATAATGATAATGATAATGATAGCGATTATAATAATGATAGTAATTATGATGAAAGTACTAATGATAATATCAATAATAATAATGATAATAATAAAGATGATGATGATGTTAATGATAACAATGATAATGATAGTGATTATGATAATGATAGTAATAATGATGAAAGTACTAATGATAATATCAATAATAATGATAATAATAAAATAATAAAGATGGTAATGATAATACCAATGATAGTTATAAAAGTAATCACCTTGACAACAACAGCAATGATAACTATAATGACATAATTATAATGAAATAAGAAAACTCATAACAATGACAACAATAATAATGTAAAAGATAATGATAACAATAGTGAAGTGATAATGATAATAAGAAGAAAGATAATACTGATAATGATAATTATAGTAGCATTAATGATGGTAATAATAGTGCTTATAATAGTACTGATGATAGTAATAACGATAACAATGATAGTATGGAAGCTATTAACAACAATAATAAGATATATCGTAATACAAGGTCAGCAACCTGGACGATAGATTCAGATGAACAAATGTTAATCAAAATTTGAATCACTATTTCCTTAAAGAACAGCTCGCTTACCGTTCGTTTTTTTTTTTTTTTTTTTTTTTTTTTTTCTTCTTTTTTTCTTTTTGAGACAATAAAAGCGCCCTTAGTCGAATTTCACACTTACAATGTCTCTCGTTTTATAATACGAATTTATACTTTTATAATACGAATTTATTCTAAACAATGCGTTTTAGCGTCTGGAATTTCTTTGACTAGAAGGGCAAGGAGAGTCCCTAAGGTCCTTCGGATATGGCTGTTGAAGGCACTGCCCCCCCCCCCCCCCCCGACTGGATATATTCCCCCACCTTGGACCGTAGGCAGGATGCTCACCCACTCGCGTATTGCTCCCCTGCCGCGCCCGTAACTTTTGTACCATGACGGCCCTTCACGGAATGCAGCTGGTTATTAATCTCTTTATGATCTAGCCTGAATATTTGATTTGAAACTGAGGGGTATGGAATCTTAATTGATTAGCTTTTTTAATTTTGAAATTAGGATGAGTAGTTAGATATGTGGTCGAATAAGGAAGGAAACCGTATAGATGTGTGTATACGTGTGTGTGTGTGTGTACATATACAGGCACACACACACACACACACCCATACACACACACACACAAACACAAACACACACACACAAAAAAAAAAACACAAACACACACACACACAAAAAAAAAAACACACACACACACACACACACAGACACACACAAAAAAACACAAACACACAAACATCTCACATTAATTAAGAACCTACTAAATCTATTCTTTACATGAAGGGCTATCTAATAAAGCCATTTGGATGTTGCAACACGTGCGCACATTTCCTGTTGCAATTATTATTATCAATTGCATTATCAATATCAGCAAAGTCATTACCATTCCGTCCCCTCGCCCAGCTCACATTTTGCAGGTCATGAACATCCAGTAGACAGCAACTGATAAGGAATACGAAGGTAAGATGATAACATCCAGACGTGTTCAAGCATTGTATGAAATCCTTTATATTAAACGAAGATATACTCGTATCAAATATCATAGATTATCATAGGAGATGGAGGGAGAAAGAAGGGAGAGAGAGGAGAGAGAGAGAGAGAGAGAGAGAGAGAGAGAGAGAGAGAGAGAGAGAGAGAGGAGAGACGAGAGAGAGAGAGCAACACAGAGCTACAGAGAGAGAGAGAGAGAGAGAGAGAGAGAGGGGGGGGAGGGGGTTACAGAGAGAGAGGGCTACAGAGAGCTAGAGAGAGAGAGAGGGGGGGGGGGGGCTAGAGAGAGCTAGAGAGAGAGAGAGAGAGAGAGAGAGAGATAGGGCTACAGAGAGCTAGAGAGAGTGAGAGAGAGAGAGAGAGAGAGAGAGAGAGAGAGAGAGAGAGAGAGAGAGAGAGAGAGAGAGAGAGAGAGAGAGAGAGAGAGAGAGAGAGAGAGAGAGAGAGAGAGAGAGAGAGAGAGAGAGAGAGAGAGAGGAGAGACGAGAGAGAGAGAGAGTGAAAGAGAGAGAGAGAGAGAAAGAGAGAGAGAGAAGGCTACAGAGAGAGAGAGAAAGAGAGAGAGAGAGAGGAGAGACGAGAGAGAGAGAGAGCTACAGAGAGAGTGAAAGAGAGAGAGAGAGGGCTACAGAGAGCTAGAGAGAGAGAGAGAGAGAGGGAGACACAGACAGACAGACAGAGAGATTACAGTGTGATAATCCCATTTCCTTTTTATTTTCTTCTAACTAATCATAATAATCTAAACGTCCCTCCGATTAATGAATATTAAACATATGTTAAATATTAGGATGTCTGGCATATGTTTGGGAATAAGAGTAATCGCACCCATCCCATTTAATCAATACATTTAACAGACGATATCGTAACATTCATTAACATATCACACTGACATTAACATACATACCTCCCACATAGATACATATCAGAGGGAAAAAAAACCCTGACTTATAAACAAACACCTTTTCGATCTCGTTGCATTGTTGCATATCATTCCTCCCGTGACCTTACTTGCTCATGTTCTCTGCGGTTGCGTTTTGCATGCTGTTCCGTTCGGGGGGAGAGGGGGGGGGGGGGGGCGAAGTGTACACATGACCAAAAGTCTATCCGGGGGTTTGGATCAAAACATGTAATTCGTTATGTAAGTTTGGGTGTGTGGGAATATTTAGGTAAGTAATTACGTGATGTATTTACATAGATGAGGTAGCCACACCCAAATATATGCTGTGTGTGTTGGTATATAGGTATGTGTGTGGCTGTGTGTAATACTGTCTAATGTCTGTGTATGTATATGTTTCTGTGCACACATAGAGATGGACTTTTTTTCTCTCTTTCTCTCTCTCTCGCTCTCTATCTATCTATCTATATCTACATATCTCCTCTTTTTTCAGACTTTCTCTCTCTCTCTTTCTCCCGCCCTCCCTCTCTCTCTCTCTCCCTTCCTCTCTCTCTCCCCCCTCCCTCCAACCCCCCTCTCTCTGTCTCTCTCATTTCTCTCTCTCTCTCTATCTCCCTCCAACCCTCTCCCCTCCCTCCCTCCTTCCAACCCTCCCTCCCTCACACACACACACACACACACACACACACTCTCTCTCTCTCTCTCTCTCTCTCTCTCTCTCACACACACACACACTCCCTCTCTCTCTCTTTCTCTCTCTCTCTCTCTCACTCTCCCTCCCTCCTTCCAACCCTCTCCCCCTCTCTCTCTCTCACACACACACACCCTCGCCCACTACAACCACATTTCAATGCCAGGGTCGACAGTATGCGGGCTATAGATTCTATCCACAAAGCTCACCCTTTCAAGTGTGAGAAGGCGCCACGCGTATTCCTCTTCCAGACACACATGTGGATTATGTAAGTGAATTAAGTGTCATTGACTCCGATTTAGTTTGTGTGTTTCAGCTGTGGTGGTGGGAGTTGTGGTTATTATAAGCGTAAGAGTATTTATTGATGTTAAGGTCGTAATTAGGATGTGAATGGTAGTGATGATAAGAATGTTGATTGTAATTATTTGTGTTGTTTTTATTATTATCATTGTTGTTGTTATTATTGTAAAAGTGTTGATGTTAATAACAATAGATAATGATAATGGTGATAGTGACATTAATATTGATCATGATGATATTAATAGCAAACATGATGATAGTTATAGTGATAGTGATAATAAGAATAGTAATGATAATGATAAAGTTATTGATTATAATAATGATAATGATAACAAGAACAACGATAGTAATAATAATGATAATGATAATGATAATATCAATAATGGTATTGGAAATATAAATAATGATACTGATAATGGTAATAGTGATATTAGTACTGACAACAATGATGATGATGATGATAATAGTGACTACAATCATACGGTTAACAATGATAATAGCAATGATGATAATAATAATGATAATGATGATGGTAATAATGATAATAATGATCATAACGATAATGATGACAATGACGAGATTGATTTATACAATGATAATGATAACGATAATGATGATAATAATAATGATATAGATAATACTAAAGATAATTAGACAGTGATAAAAGTTACAGAAATATCCATACTTATAATAATAACAACAGTAAGAACATCAATAACAGAATCAACAATAATATAATGATAACAGTATAGCAACATTGATATCAACAAAAATGATAATAATGATAATAAAAACCACGATAATGACAGTGATATCAAAGGGTTAACACTGACATTAATAACAATAATCAATAAAATACAAGGTTTTAGATATGTAATTTTCGTCCTCACAGGAGAGAGTAGGAGGTACGCTATATATATATATATATATATATATATATATATATATATATATATATATATATATATATATATATATATATATATATATATATATATATATGGCACGTAATCTGTCAGAAAAAAGTTCATGTTGAGAACCAATTTTACAGGTAAACAATAACCAAATAACTAGTTGTCGTGTTTATTTGTTGTTGTTGTTGTTGTTCTTTGATGTTGCACTTTGCAATAAATCTTTGTGTATTAGTCTTTGTGTTATGCATGCGATTTTTATATGAATGGTAGCAGAATCTTTCGTGTTGGTAGATTAATAGATTAATTAATTTAATATTTTATCACGGTTCTTATGTTTGCATTGATTGCAAAACGAACGAATGTACGCGTGTGTTTGTTTGTTTGTGTGTGTGTGTGTATGTGTGTCATAGATAGATAGATAGATAGATAGATAGATAGAGAGTGTGTGTGTATGTGTATAAGTGTGTGTACGCGCGTGTGTGTGTATGTGTATAAGTGTGTGTACGCGCGTGTGTGTGTGTTTGTGTGTGCGCCCGTGTGTGTGTTTATACGTGCGCGTGTGTGTGTGCTTGCGTGTGCGCGTATATGTCCACACACACGTAAAGTTTTGACTGTGCATGGCTTTGCGACTGCATATCCAGAGCGTTGCATGTTAGTTGATCGAAGGTTCATTGACTGCGGACGGCATGAAGGATGAGTACTTTTAAAATTACGATGATGATGCAAACCTTAAAAATCGATGGCCAGAAGGACGAAGAAAGATACATATTCGCTGAAATTTCTTATTCTCTCTCTCTCGCTCTGTCTGTCTCTCTTTTTTTCTCTCTCTCTTTCTCTCTCTCACTCTCTTTCCCTCTTTCTCTTTCTCTCTCGGTCTCTCTCTCTCTCTCTCTCACTCTCTTACTCTCTCTCCCTCTTTCTCTTTCTCTCTCTCTCTCTCTCTCTCTCTCTCTCTCTCTCTCTCTCTCTCTCTCTCTCTCTCTCTCTCTCTCTCTCTCTCTCTCTCTCTCTCTCTCTCTCTCTCTCTCTCTCTCTCTCTCTCACTCACTCTCTTACTCTCTCACTCTCTCTCCACACACACACACACACGGAGATATATATATATCAATATATATATATATATATATATATATATATATATATATATATATATATATATATATATATATATATGTATATATATGTATGTATATATATGTACATATATGTATATATATATATATATATATATATATATATATATATATATATATATATATATATATGATATACATATATATATATATATATATTATATATATATATGTATGTATGTATATATATGTATATATATGTACACACACATACACACAACTACAAATCTACGTCAACGATCACGTACTCACACCTGCCGCTCACGTACGTAAGCGTTGCAAGCTCATCGTAGGCAATGCAAGGACGTAACAACCGAGTGGCGAGTGGCGAGTTAATGGCGATTAAGTTGTCGTCAAGATGAGACACGCTAGAGGGCGTAAGGCGATCGTGTGTGTGTGTGTGTGTGTGTGTGTGTGTGTGTGTGTGTGTGTGTGTGTGTATGTGTGTGTTTATATATATATATATATATATATATATATATATATATATATATATATGTATTTACCTATATATATCTACCTGCCTATCTACATATTTATCTATCTATATTTATGTGTGTATCTGTGACTATCTACGTATACATTTTCAATTTCATCTCCGTATTTTCTTTCCTTTCCAGTTACAAGATCCACCTAGCAAAAACAAACAAACTTTGACATGCTGTTAAACAAAACCCTTAATTTGAAATGACAGTAAAGAAATACAATATACTGAGCTCATTTCCCTTCTGTTGTGGCGCGAGACCAAAAAGTTTTTTTTTTTCGATTTATTTGTTTGATTCAAGAGCACTGGGCCATGGACTTCATTTAGTTTGTGGGTTGAAATATTTTTCTAACTTGAGATGTGTTAGCTTTATTATTATCATTATCATTATAATCAATATTAATCTTATGATTATATATATAGTCATTGGTATTATCATTATTATTGTTGTAATACTGATGATGATATTGGTGATAATGATGATGATAGTAATGATAATGACGATCATGATGATAATGATAATGATAATAGTAATGATGATAAGGATAATATCAATAATCATTGTTATCTTCATTATCAACATCATCCCTTGTTTCGGGAATTTGGTTTTTACAATTTCCACGGCATTTACCTTCGTTTTGTCGCATAATTTTTCTTTCCTTCTCTTTTTTTATTATTTTAAAAAATCTTAATCCTTTCCCAAGTATGTCAAAATAACCGAAAGGTTATTTTGACATTATATTATTCACTTCCTCTCCAGTGAAAATAACATACGAAACTCTACGGATAGTTTCTTGGTCAATATAACCTCGTTCTAGTTTAGATCTATGACGATTTCATAATTCCCTTTTATCATCGTCTATCCTATCCCCTTGTTTATCGACATTACATCTCGATTAACGATAGTTCTTGCTGTTTATTTCAGTGCTATGGAGAGACATGTCTTCTTCTATTGTTGATCGTGCGTGTGGTGGATTAAATCTAACCTCATTCTCTTTGAATTTTCATTTATAGATATCTAAGGACATGAAGACAAGCACTCACCGTCTTCCCAGGATAGGAACCTTTCTTCCCATAGCTAGAAAAGGAAGACTTGTACCGAAATTGGGTTCTTATCTTTTAAGAAAATTGTATATTCCATTTCAACTTTCTGACGGACTTGCAGTCTCGTATCTGAAGGGACGTTAGGATTATATATGCTATGTTTCAGATCATTTAATTAAATGCTAATGCTAAGTCAGGGTAATTACACAAAGGATATGTATGGTATTTATGGAAGGGGTTACAAGGTAGTGAATATAAAGAACAGTATCAATATCCTGTCTGAATGGCGTTTTTTTATTCTTTTTTATAAAGGTTTTAGACTGAAAGCACATGAAGCCCGCTAAGGTTGGTCCAATTGACCGCGTTCACTCTAGGCTTCGGTCCAACACGCTTCGCTTGTATTGTTACATCGCCGCTTCATTCCCTGACCTACACCGCCATCCTGTTAAAGACGACAGTCGAAGCCTTACGTAATTGTAATTCTCACTCTCAGTATCTCTCTTCTTCTTCTGACCAGAAACTGACTATAATAGACAAATAGCAGATTCCTTTAGAAACGCAGGATATCCCCCGCGCGGTCCTTAAATATGCTTGTTTGTCGTGCTAGGCTGCTTCCACCCCCCCGGCCCCCCCCAGACCCCTCAGACCCCGACCCTCCCGCCACCGCCCCCCCATTCCCCTCCCCCTGCTCTCCCCCAGCCCCATTCTGGACCACAGAGCCTAATCGATAAAACAAACTTGCCACCTCATCAATTCCGTGACCGCAGGAACAACGCCAATACATTCGTGGTTGGCAAAAGGCCGTCGCGCGCCTCCTCATGGACAAGCAGTCACCGTAGGAACCTTCCCTTCGCAGTATCGTGGGGAATGAGAGACCTATCATGTGATTATAAATGTCCCAAACGTGTCTCTGTCAACGATGCTGTGTTGCTCTTGGTATTTATATATAAGCAGGATCAGAATAACTAAACCGGAGGGGGTGGGGTTAGGGGTGGGGGTGGGGGGTACTTCTTTCCTTTCGCTTAGCTAAACTACTCAACTACGTGATTACCTGGACAGAGTCAATAAACAGCCGAAGGACGAACTTATTATGTGATTAGGTAGACTAAATGATGGTTAGCTAACGATTACGGGAGTGGAATTCCACAGAACATATCCTGGATGAGGGATTAATTCCTAAGGATTTCCTGCAAAGCATTTCTATTACTAAATAAATAAACCATACGGTATAGTTCTCTCTATAAACTAATCAAATCCTCCAGCCTCTGTCCACTTTAAGAGAAAAATGACACTTTAGCGAGTGAATAATACTGATATTAATACGATAATACTGCTTATGATAATAATAATAATAATAGCAATAATACTGCTAATGATAATACTACTAATGGTAATAATAATAATAATAGTAATACTACTAATGATAATTATAATAATAATAATAATAGTAATACTACTAATGGTAATTATAGTAATAATAATAATAATGATAATAATAATAGTAATAATAATAATAATCATCATCATCATAATAAGAACAATAGTAATAATAATAATAATAATGATAATAATAATAATAACAATAGTAATGATGATAATAATGATAATAATAATAATAATAATAATAATAATACTTTAAGAAAAATGACACTTTAGCGAGTAAAGACAACGACACGACCTCCGAAATCCTCCTCTTCCGACGGAACTCACTGATCTACCGTCTAACTGGTCGACAATGGAAGAGCCGCCAGTAGTCTCCCCTTTCCCCGATATCGATGAACCAATGTGATGTGCCAGTGCGAGATTAGCCGAAACCTTTGCCAAGCTTGTGCGGTTCTCGAAGTCATGGAGAAGACCGCCCTCCAGAATCAACAGAGCAGCACCTTCGGGAGATTTTCACAAAGAAATATCAACTTCGGCTCCAATTTCGCGATTTTCACTTAATAATCCAACCACAATCACACATCGGGGTGACTTTTATCATCTCGCCACACACCCAGTCAGGAGATCATTGCAGCAGCAGACAGATTGTTATCAGAGATTACTATCACAGTATCTCTTTATCCACCCTCCGTCTTGTCCTCCCTGTACCCTATTGCCCCCCCTCCCCCATGATCCCAGTCTGCACTCACTATGCATCATGTTGAATACGCTTCTTGCACAAAGCATACCCATCTCACAGCTTGAACCTAGTTGTTTGTTAGTAGAACACTTCCCAGGCTGCAATGGCTCTGAGTGGAATGGCACATGATCGGGGATGAACCGAATAAGAATATTAATCATTATTTTACAAAGGAAAATGGAGATTTTTATGATAGGTTATTCTGCTGTGATATCATTACGATGACGTAACTTGTAGCTTACCTATCTTTACTAAAATGTGTTTTGGGACTTGCTGTTTTAATGGATGTATTTATATTCTTGGAACCTATGATTATGTAGAAGAAAATGTGTCTTGAAATATTCTAAAAAGTTGAAATAAACCGAGGTCACAATGACATGGCAATACTCGAGTGTAATCAGCAATTGCTAGATGATGAACTTACATATTACCAACATGGAATGACGTCTAATTATACTAATGAATGTATTGAACATCTATAAGTCCTTTACAATAACAACTAATATATCTTGCCGTTTTGAGTATCGTAAAAGCAGTTGGTGAAAATCAATGACCAAAAGATGCGTTTACTCGCTTCAAACTTATGAAGAGGAAAATGTATTGTTATGAATAAGACAAACTAAGACAGCGAATTCTATGCACTGTAATCGTGTTTTTTTCACACCATTAAAACTCTCAATGCAGCACATTTGAAAGCTTTAATGAATAGATCGATACACACAGCACTCATGCACTGTTCGTTAGTCTTAGTCAGCGTATCACTAGCCTTTTTCGCTCCGTCGTCTTTGTCTTCGTCTTCGCGTTGACGCATCCCGAGTCGCTTTTGTTTTCGCTTCGTCCTTACGCCTTTTACGAATTATTCTTGGAACGATTGCCACGTCCTCCGTCTGAGTCTGGGGGATGGCTGACGAAGGCAAGTGAACAATAAATAAATAAATAAATAAATGAATAAAAGTATTACGGCATTGCCATTGTCCTTTGCGCTTTACGACGGTCGTAACTTTACGATGGTAAATGACAAGGGATGCGGGCGTAGATCCATTGGTGTTCATTTAGCGAGAAGGAACAATCCATCAACAGGCAGGTCAAGGACAATCTTTATTAATTTCAATACTCATTATCTATTGTATTTGACTTCGAAACCTTGTGCTTTCAAAACTCCACAATGATTAATACTAATTACTGCAGGTTAAATGCAACTAATTTTAACCATGAGTTTGATTTATACTCATTTATGTTATATCTTTTTACCATGGTAATATAAGATACTTTATTTATTTATTTATTTTTTATTTTTTAAGAATAAACACATTTGATATTTTACCACAGACTTGCTTTTAAAATTTAACACTTATCATGATCTAAAAAAAGTTTTTTTCTGTGTTTTTTCGTTTCATGGTTAACACACAAGCACGCTCTTTCTCTCTCTCTCTCTCTCTCTCTCTCACACACACACACACAGACATACACTTATACACACACACACACAGACATACACTTACACACACACACACACACACGCACACACAGACATACACTTACACACACACACACACACACACACACACACGCACACACAGACATACACTTACACACACACACACAGACATACACTTATACACACACACACACAGACATACACTTACACACACACACACACACACACATTCAAAGCGCGAGCAAGGGCCACACGCACATACAAGGAAAGACAACTGAGACCAGGAGATCCAAAGCCTCGAAAACATTTCCAAAAACAAAGACTGAGAAACAAAAGAACGACGATATATTTCCGACTTCAGAAACCCCGGAGGACATCCGAGAAAGCTCAATAACAGCTTGAAAGTAAAGTAAGCTTGAAGCTTGATCTATTCATGGATAGGTAGAGCATACGAAATGAACTCAAATTAGAGTATAAGACAACAACAAAAATTAAAGAATAAACAAATAAAAATGCATACTGAGAGATAGGAAAACATTAAAAACGGATACGAAAACAGACTAATAAGAGACATAACAGAAGTGACAAAAGAGAAGAAGAAAAAACGGATATGGACTGAAGCTGGCTGATTGGTCACCAAGACAGTAGATAAAGATGATATCAAGGTAGGAGATGTAGAGTAAATTAGTAATGTTGGATGATTGATTGATTAAGAGAGAAAGAGAGAGAGAGAGAGAGAGAGAGAGAGAGAGAGAGAGAGAGAGAAGGAGAGAGAGAGAGAGAGAGAGAGAGAGAGAGAGAGAGAG
>BOPN01003348.1:150000-152500 GCA_017312705.2 Penaeus japonicus | reverse complement strand
TTCTACCTCTTGCTCATTCTCCCTCTTTCACTCCCCTTTTCTTCTCTCGTTTTCTCTCCAATCACCCCTTTTTCTTTTCATTTTACCCCCATTCTCCCTTTTCCTAACCTCTCTCTCTTTCTTTCTCTCTTTCTCTTTCTCTTTCTCTTTGCCCTTCTTTCTCCCCGTTAGCGTACCTGTTGTTGCAAATTACCGTTGCTTTTTTTCCCCCCACCTGATTAAACGGAAATTTAATCCGATTTAGCTATTTCCACGAAGAGATTGTTTGCACTGTAAACTTCACTGTAAACTTCACGCCCCGAATGGTACCGGGAATCGCTGAAACTTGGGGTCTAATCGGATTCCCTGAAATGTTATCAGGGTGTTCGGTTATCTCTGAGGTGGGGGTTGGGCTGGCTGGGGTGTGGTGTGGTGTGGTGTGGTGGGGTGGGGTTAGGTTTGGTGTGGTGAGGAGTGGTGTGGTGAGAGTAGGTTTGGTATGGTATAGTGAGTTGAGGTTTGGTATGGTAGGGTATTGTGAGGTTTGGTTGGTATGGTAGGGTATGGTGAAGTGAGGTTTGGTATGGTATGGTATGGTGAGGTTAGGTTTGGTATGGTAGGGTATGGTGAGGTGAGGTTTGGTATGGTATGGTGAGATGAGGTAAGGTGAGGTTTGGTTTGGTTCAGTATTGTGAGGTTTGGTATGATAGGGTATTTTGAGGTTTAGTTTGGTATGGTATGGTGAGGTTAGGTAAGCTTTGGTTTACTTTGGTGAGATTAATTGAGATTAGGTTAGTATTTGGTTAGGTAAGGTAAAGTAAAGTAAGATAAAGGAAAGTAAGATAAGAATAAGACAAGTATTAGATTAGTATTTGGTTAGGTTAGTGTTAGGTTACACAAATCCCTGATTGCTTTTAATTCCACCAAATCCGTGTAGGCCTACATTTAATCCCCCCCTCCCCCCCATGTGATATCCATTTGAGAACCTTATAAAGCATAGGGCGTCTCGCGTATCCTTGATTTTTTCTAATTTTGCTATCATATATATATTGTCATTGATGCCCCTAATGTTACCTAATGTTTATGTGGTGTTAATGATGGTGTTAGAGGCGTGGTGTTTCTAGTTCTCTTGGTGTGTCTAATGCTTAATGTTTATGATGGTGTTAATGGTGGTGTTAGAGGCCTGGTATTTCTAGTTCTATATTTGTGTCTAATGATTTTGATATTCATCATCCAGCTGGTATTTCTGATAAGTTTTTTTAATGTAGGTAGGGTAGGTTTGGTGTTCTTTGGTTGATTGAGGTTTCTAATAACGCTCTTTTTTTCCCTTCGTCATCGTCATTATCATCATCGTCATCATCATCATCATCATCATCATCATCATCATCACTATCACCATCATCATCATCATCATCACCATCATCATTACTAGAAGTATCATTATCACTAATAGTATAAGAAATATTAGTAGCATTAGCACTAGTGTTTATAATGATTATCATCACCATCTTCATTCATAAAATAAACATGATATGATAATTAAAATATTGATGATAATAATGAAAAGAAACTTCATTATTCACGAAAATAAATAAATTAAAATGACGATTCAGTGATCCAGAATCCCCGAACGCCATGACGCCCATTGTCAGGCAAGAGGTCCTGCGTCATGTATGACAAAAAAACACGTCATCCGTCGTTAACGGGTTAATTAAACGCAGCAATTTTAAGCAACCGATGCTATATAAATTTTACAACTTGCAGTGTATATTAATAAAATTTCGAAACTTTATTTATCGAGCGATGAAATGTCGCGCCATCAACGCCCGTGCGAAAGGTACTCATTACGGAATCACTTCTGAACATATGAAACTTTTTTTTTCTCTCTCTTTCTTTCTCTGTCTCTCACTCCGTCTCTGTCTCTCTATCAACAATGAATTAAAACAGTGAGTAAAGTTGATCGCATATTTCTCCGCTTTTTTTTTTTTTTTTTTTTTTTTTATCCAGATTCTTCGCATTTTACAGAAACTTAAACTTTTTTTTTTCGAACGCGTGACAAAAATGGGTTTGTTGCAACATTCAGCCTCTCATTTCCCCTAGATAGAAAGAAGACTGCTATTGAATAAATAATTAAGTAAATTCATAATAATTCACACATACCTCACAAACACTTTCATACACGCGTATGTATGTATCAGGCAAGACACTCACCAGTGTAACCTCACTTGATTGAACACTTATAAAAAAAAGAAAATCGTAATAATTCACATATCCACTCTTACGATCGCTCAAATTGCACAAAACTTGCCAAAAAAAACAAACAAACAAACCCGCAGATAATCAACATGAGCAACTGTGCGCAGAAAAGATCAATGAATGAAATCATTCGGATTGGGGCTGCAAATAAAGAAACTTCTTTAAAATCGCATTTACTTTACAGACACGTTTTTTTTTCATTAATCAAAAGCAAAGATTGTTAAAGCACGTAGCACAGATATATCACTAAATAGACTCGTTATTG
>BOPN01003348.1:120000-127500 GCA_017312705.2 Penaeus japonicus | reverse complement strand
TGCGCCTCTTGCATAGAAACAGCTCTTTCGCATTATCGGAAATCTTGATCTTTCGTCTGTATCACGTTTTCTTGGTTTCTCTCTTTCGTTTTTTTATTTTTGAAGTCTGTCTGTCTTTCTCTCTCCCTCCCCCCCCCCCTTCTCTCTTTTTTTCTTTCGCTTTTTCTTTTTATCTTCTCTTTCTCTCTCTCTATTTCTCTCTCTGACTCTCTTTCTTTCTTTCTTTCTTTTCCTCTTTCTCTTTTTCTCTCCCTCCTCCCCTCTCTCTCACTCTTTCTCTCTCTCTCTCTCTCTCTCTCTCTCTCTCTCTCTCTCTCTCTCTCTCTCTCCCTCTCTCTCTCTCTCTATATATATATCTATATATATATATATATATATATATATATATATATATATATATATATATATATATAATGTAAGGATGTAAAAGGAAAAGAAGATAAAGATGAAAAAAAAACGGAGAAGGAAAAACGGAGGGCACGATAATAGAAAGAAAAACATAGAAAAGACTAAAATGAAATACAGAAGATGAGGGAATGTTAACGTCAGAAAACAAAAAACAATTATCATTATAACACCGCGGCTGGAATGTTTTTTTTGTTTTTTGTTTTTTGTTTTTTTCCACGACACCTTTTTTTTTTTTATTACAATACTAAAAAGTTATACATGAATAAAAATGAAAGTAACTTAAAAAAAAAAAGATTATAAATAATCCTTACCATCTAGGAAAATAAGATGAAATGAATAAATAAATGACAAGGCCAGAGGTCGTTAGCTTGTGGTGACGTCATCGCAAATTTGAATTTTCAAAACGGGAATTCAGAATCATCACAGGTCAACGATTCATGTAATTCCGTGCAGATATTTTCACTTGATTTTGTTCGTAAGGCTTCTCTTTCTTTTTAAATGGTACACACACACACACACACACACACACACACACACACACACACACACACACACACACACACACACACACACACACACACACACACACACACACATATTATATATATATATATATATATATATATATATATATATATATATATATATATATATATATATAGTGTGTGTATGTGTATATATATAGTGTGTGTATGTGTATGTGTGAGTGTGTGTGTGTGTAGTTTACTTAATTATTCTTCTACCTGTACCTATAACTACAACTATAACTGACTATACCTACATACACATACACATACATACACACACATACATACACACACACACATACATACACACACATACACACACACACACACACACACACACACACACACACACACACTCACACACAATTCTCCCCTCGTAGAACACCACAGCTGCACTCCTGACAAACAAACAAACAAACACGTACATGTACACGTATACTCCTTGACACACAACAAACACACACGTACATGTACACTCCTTGACAAACAAACAAACAAACACACGTACATGTACACTCCTTGACAAACAAACAAACAAACACCCCCTACATCACTTCCGCCTACAACTAAAAAAAAAAAAAAAAGAAAAAAAAATTAATCCACATCTTAATTAACCTTGTGACATCACCAATCCAGTTTTCCAATCCAGTTCCTAAAAACTTCCCCGTAATTAACAGAATTATGCAGGTAATTAAGAACGAGGAAGAAATTAAGACGGAAGGGGGGAAGGAGGGGGAGAGGAGGAAGGAGGAAGGAGGGAGGGGGGGAGGAAGGGGAAGGAAGAAAGAGGGAGAGAGGGATGGGATGGATGCTATCTTTCTTAATCATTATTTTCTATCTCCTCTTTTTCTTTTCTCACTTTCTTATGGTCTTCCTTTTCCGAATATGACGTTTCTTTTTTCTCTTCTTTTTTAATTTCAATTTTTTTATTGTGTTTATTTCCTCTATTCATTAATCAGAATCCCAATTACATCTGATTCGAAAATGAATTTCGAAACCTCATAATCATAATCATAATCATAAACCTCATGATCATAATTATCAGTCCTTAACATCCCTTGTATTTCTATTGCTTATTACTCGCCCTGTCACTGAGTGAGATAAGAGAGAGGGGGAGGAGGAAAGAGGGATGAGGAGAGAGAGAGAGGGAGGGAGAGAGAGAGAGGGAGAGAGGGGGGAGGAGGAGAGAGAGAGAGGGAGAGAGAGAGAGGGAGAGAGAGGGAGAGAGAGAGAGAGAGAGAGAGAGAGAGAGAGAGAGAGGGGGGGGGAGAGGGAGAGGGAGAGAGAGAGAGAGAGAGAGAAAAGAGAGGAAGGAAAGAGCAATAGAACGGGAAGTAGAGTGAGAGAGAGAAAAAAAAGAGAGTGAAAGTGATAGAAATATGAATAAAGAGAGAGAAGGGGGAGTAGGACGGATAAAAAGGAAGAGACAGAGAGAATGAATAGGAATATAGAGAACTTAGAGAGAAAGAGAAAAGGGAAGTGTGTGTGTGTGTGTGTGTGTGTGCGTGCGTGCGTTTATGATATATTTACTTGATCCCAAAAACTTTCCTTCACATGTTAGACCTATTTTCAAATCCTTTTTATTACTGTCATCTATGTCAATATTGAGTCCTAGTCTTCGGTTTTCTCTTCGTCATTTCATGGAATAAAACTAAAAATACCCGACAAGAGTTTCTCCTCCTGCAAACTCAAGATTGCAGAGGTCTCTGCAATCGACCGGCTATTTCAAGCTGCACAGTTGTTTTTGCGAAGAGGTTGTTAATGGTTGTATTCCTTCTCTTTCTTCTTTTTTTTTCTTTCTTTTTTTTTTGCGGAGAACATTAAACCTCTGCCCATATTTGCCGTAACAATGTTTTTATCAGCTTCGTCTCTCTCTCTCTCTCTCTCTCTCTCTCTCTCTCTCTCTCTCTCTCTCTCTCTCTCTCTCTCTCTCTCTCTCTCTCTCTCTCTCTCAAATATTTACATACATACATACATACATCTATACATACAAACATATATGTGTGTATATATCTATATATATATATGTATATATATATATAAATATATTTATATATGAATATATATATCTCTATATATAAATATATATCTATATAATATATATCTATATAATATATATATATATACATACATATATATATATATATATATATATATATATATATATATATATATATATATATATATATATTGTTACATGGCTACTGGCGAAGGGGGTGTTCTTCACCAACTGCAAAACTGCAGTCTGGAACTTAAGTGACGCGCACTTTTATCTTCTTCTTTTTTCTCTTTTTATGGGCACCGTATCGCTAGGCGTGTGTGTAGGGGCTCGTAATTTTTTTTTTATAACACCTGTTAACTAAAACTTTCCGAATGGGGGCTGTGGTGGTGTCCTGCCTTCTGCGGGCAATGAATGCTAGTTTTATAGCCCCTGATTGTATATGTAAATAAGAATAATTAGGATTAATAACACACGCACGCTCACACACACGCACATGCACACACGCATACGCACGGATACGCATGCGTACGCACGCATACACACACACACAGACACACGCACACACACACACACATGTGTTTGCCAAATATAAATACAGATAGATCGATAGATAGATAGATAGATATAATTTATTTCTCCCATTGTGGTACTATCGTTTGTGTGTCTTATGTTTTCTTTCTGGATATAACGTGTTAACAAAAAGAAAGAAAGAAAAAAATCCTTGTTCTTCCTTTATAAAATATTTTATTTTATATTAAAGTCTCCACTTCCACGCGGACGGTCTCTTAAGTGGATGGAGGGATAACCTTACTCTTTTGCATCTTATTCTTTTTTCTTCTTCCTCCTCCTCCTCTTCTTCTTCGTCCTCTTCTTCTTCTTCTTCTTCCCCCTCCCAGTCTTCCTTCTGATCCTCTTCCTCTTCCTCCCCCCCCCCCTCCTCCATCCTCCTGTCCCCTCTTCCCTCCTTCTCCAGCTCTTCCTCCTGATCATCCTCCTCCACCTCTTCCCCTTTCTCTCCCCCCCCCTCCTCCATCCTCCTGTCCCCTTCATCCATCCTCCTCCTGCCCTCTCTTCCATCTTCCTCCTCCTCCTCCACCTCGTCCCCCTGATCCTCTTCCTCCTCCTTCTTCATCACCTCCTTCTCCTCCTCCATCCTCCTACAGGGCCCCTCTTCCTCCTCCTCCAACTCTTCCACTTCCTCCATCACACCCTCCTGCCATCACTCCACTCCCCTCCACTTCATTGAGTAGAGTAAAATTATCCACCCGTGGGAGTAACGTAAAAAAAAAAAAAAATCCATAAAATATCCTTTAGCTCACTATGTCGTCGTGCCTCGGTCTCGTACCCAAAAGAAGTCTTATTTATGACCATTTCTTGTATTATTATTTTTTTATTGTGTCATTATTAGGGATGGTTAAAAAGCTATATGGTGGGGGGGAGTTTTTTTTTCTCTCTCTCTCTCTCACTCTTTCTTTCTTTTTCTGTTCTGTCTCTTTATCCCTCTCTTTTTTCTCTATCTCTTTATCTTTTTTTTATTTTTTCTCTCTTCTCTCTCTCTTTCTTTCTCTCTCTCTATCTCTCTATCTCTCTCTCTCTCTCTCTCTCTCTCTCTCTTTCTATCTCTCGCTCTCTCTCTCTCTCTCTGTAAGCCACTCGATGCCGCTAGTCGTAGTCCTCTAGCTGCCCGCGGTTGTGATCCACTAGCATCACCCGTTGTACCCGGTGGATAAGACAGACAGACGTTCACGTGTCATGGTCTTTATTGGTGGACTCGGTAATACACTTGGCTCAGAGCTGTTCCCTCTACCTGTTCTTCTCTCTTGTTTGAATTGGGTTTCTTCTTCTGTGTTTCTTAAGTACAAATCTTGAATCCCTTTCTATGCTTCAGGGCTTCCGGTCGCAAATGCAGCTTAGTGGCATAAGTAGAAATAGGAAACAGGATATGTCAGGTCAAACAGACTGCCAGCAATATAGTACTGAATTAAATAGGAAAGCATAATCAGTGTCTTTGGTCACATGATGTGCAATATCAGTGCCTTATATCGCTCGGACCACGCTACTCGACGGCCCCCGTCATGTCTTAGTCAGAGAAATAACCAGGCTTTAACTACTATAAGCTAGCTAAGAAAAATGTTTCCACACTACAAGTGGGTTCCCGGTCATTGCCGACTATCTGTAACAGACTTCGCAGGTAGCTGTGACATTCAACCGTAAGCCACAACATTATCAAATTCATAGGCCGGCGCAGCGGCACCAATGGGCGCTAATCAGTGGCCTCAGTAAACATGTAACATATACGATATGAGAAACGGATCATATAAGGAGTAACTGCAGTAAAGGAATAGTGACTAAGACAGGCCTCTTGATAACATAAGAGGTGGCTCCAATAAGTATTTATATAAAGTACAAATACACAACTGCAAGAGGTACAGTAAATACAGGTTGGCTGTGAGATATATATGTGATGAAGTAATCATATATGTGTGACATATATGTGTGAGGAAGTAATCAAAACAAAGGTGTGATTACTTAATTAAACGAAATGGGGGGATAGCAGCAACATGTGACAAGCTTACATAGTCGGTGAAGTTAGGAAACGATTCGAATGAGGATGGGTTAGAAGAACTTGCGTATTACGAAAAGAGCATAAAGAACTTAAAGGTTAGAAAAAAAGAGTGTGGTAGCATCAGCTTATCCCAGAACAGAATCTCACTCTGACTTCATGAGATATAGTACTTGAAAGGTGGCAGTCTATTGGAGAATACATACATGAAATTATCTTTTATCTCGACTGATGGTGTCAGTGCACCGAGGGTGGGAGTCGGACAGTGGCTAGCCTCTCTCTCTCTCTCTCTCTCTCTCTCTCCCCCCTCCTTCCCCCTCCCTCTCTCTCCCTCTCCCTCTCCCTCCCCCCTCCCTTCCCTCCCTCTCCCCCCCCCGATTGAGTGTTTGTTGTGTCAACAGAATCGGCCTCGCAAGATGCAGGTGGGGGGACGACTTGTACCTGGAAAATCCTGTGATTCATCTTCAGCCTAACGATGTAATGGGCTAGCAAGCAGGTCTCTCGCTAATGCGCGCCAGGTTTTTTTTCCGTCCGCCTTCTTCTTTTTTTTTCTTCTTCTTTTTCTTCTTCTTTTTCTTCTTCTTCTTTTCTTTCTTCTTCTTCTTTTTCTTCTTCTTCAGCGATACGTGTTTCCCTGAATAGTAACATGCACTCGCTTCGGTTTCCTTCGGTTTCCCGGGCGTGCATTCGCGCAAGCATACGTAAACACAAAACACACAAGCACAAACATGCACACGCACAAACACACACGCACAAACACAGAAGCACAAATACGCACACAAACACACGTGAGAGAAAGAGAGAGAAAGAAAATGAGAGAGAAAGAAAACGAGAGAGAAAGAGCGAGAGCTATAAAGAGATCGAGAGAGATAAAGAGAAGGAGAGAGAGAGAGAGAGAAAGAGAGAGAGAGAGAGAAAGAGAGAAAGAGAGAGAGAGAGAGAGAGAGGAAGAAAGAGAGAGAGAGAGAGAGAGAGAGACCGAGAAAGAGAAAGAGCGAGAGAACGAGAGAGAGAGCAGCAAGAACAAGCACTCGGCGCAACAGTCTCGCACCTCTCCCACACGCAGCAGTCCAAAAGAAGAAGAAGAAGAAAAAGAAGTCAATGAACGGTTCTCGGAAAGCATCAAATTATCAATGACTTGCCATTGTCCAAATGCCAAGTAAATGTAACCAGGACCGGAGTGGATTATTCAGCCGTGTAAATAATAATGCCTTGGCGCCCCGGTGTATTCTCGGACGCCGGAGGAATCAATACCCCTTTTATATATATTGTCTTTCCGAGAAGGCTGGATTTGCATATTTATGGGGATGAATGTCAGGCCGCGACTTTTTTTTTCTTTTTTCTTTCTTTTTTTTTGGCTCTTCGTTACCGGAGTATGCTGGAGTGGAGGAGGGGAGGGGCAGGGGGGAGGGGGTGGAGAGGGAGGGAGGTAGGGGGTAGGAGGGGGGGGGGGATGCTTCCTGAGTGCTATTTTAGGGTCTTGTTGATCGTAGCGTCGAATGTGGTTCTTCTGGAACACTCGGTCTTTTTTTTCTCTCTTTTCTTTTCTTTTCTTTTCTTTCTTTTCGTCTCCTTTTTTCTATTTTCTTCTCTTCTCTCTCCTCCTCTCTTTGTTATTTTCTCTTTTCTCTTCTTGCATCTCTCCTTTTTGCTATCTTTTCTCTTCTCTTCTCACTATTCTTTTTCTCTTTTCTCTCCTTTCTCCTCTCCTCTGCTTCCCTCTTCTCTCCTCTCCTCCCCTCTCTCCTCTCGTCTCCCCTCCCCTTTCCTCCCCTCCCCTTTCCTCCCCTCCTTTCCCCTCTCTCGTCTCTTCTCCTTTCTCTCTCCTCTTCTCTTTCTCTTTTCGACGTTTTTTTTTTTTTTTTTTTTTTTGCCGGTCATCATCCCTTTTCTCACCTTTTCGCATCTTCTTTTCTTGGTCTCACTCCATCGCCTGCCCCGTTCGGCGAGTGTCACCCGGTGGAGAAGACACAGACGTTCTCTTTGCCGACGTACTTTAT
>BOPN01003348.1:100000-102500 GCA_017312705.2 Penaeus japonicus | reverse complement strand
GTAACAGCAAGAAGCCAGAAGTTTGTTTGTTTGTTTGATTGGGGTTGGACAAGGGAGATGGCAATTCTATCTCGCTCTGTGTTTATCGATCTATTTATCTATATGCCTCTTTTCTCTTACTTTCTCTCTCTCTATCTCTCTCTCCCTCATGCATGTGTATACATTGTTTATGAATAAACTTATCAAAATCAATCACTCTCCCTCTGTCTGTCTTTCTCTTCTCTTTCTCCCCCCCCCCTCTCTCTCTCTCTCTCTCTTTCTCTTTCTCTCTCTTTCTCTCTCCTTTCATTACTTTCTCTTAATTTTTATTTCATAAATACTCACGGAGTTTTTGTTAATTTTATGTTTGGATTTTTACATTTTTGTTTGATTCGCTTATGTATGTTCTTTTTTAGTTGTTTTCCCTTTGGAATGAACGCTAAGAAGAAGATAAGAAGGACTGATGTTAAACAGAGAATAAGAAAAAGTATGAGAGAGAGAGAGAGAGGGAGAGAGAGAGCGAGGGAGAGAGAGAGAGAGAAAGAGAGAAACGAGAGAGAAAACGAGAGAGAGAGAGAGAGATTGTGAGTGTGTGTCCGGTTTACATGCACTCGCTCTCATAAAAAAATAAAGTATTTGCTGAATATTTCCTCTTGCATTCCTCTTGGTACTCAAAAATGATGTTTATTATTCACGTTTATGAAGAGTATTGGTAGGTGGTGGGGGGAGGGGAGGTGAGGAGTAGGGGGAAAGAGAGAAAGAGAGTGGACAAGAGAGAGGACAAGAGAAGTAGGGGAGAGACAGAGGGTAAGATATAGGAAGGGGGAGAGGAGGAGGATGGAAAGAGGGAGATAGGGTGAAGAAGAAGGAGGTTAGAAGAATGGCTGGAAAGAGGGGAGAGGGGGAAGGGGGATAGAGAGAGAAATAAAGGACAGTGGGAAAATAGAGGAGGAAAGGGAAGAACAGAGAAGTAGAGGGAGAGGATAGGATAGAAATAGGGAGATGAAAGGAGAGAGGGGGGGGGGAGACGAAAGGAGAGTGTAAACACCCTGTGGCACCAGTTTGTAACCCACCAGTGCCACCGGTGCCAACAGTTTGTAACCCCCCTCTGCTGCCGGTGCCAACAGTTTGTAAACCATCTACTGGCACTAGTTGTAACCCACCGGCTGGCACCAATGTAAACCACCAGTGCCACCAGTTTGTATCCCACCGCTGCCACCAGTTTGTAAACACCCTGTGGCACCAGTTTGTAACCCACCAGTGCCACGATGTAAGGCATTGGTATCGATATGATGTGACATAAGACATTGATCATGTATGTCTATTTAATTCAATGCAATATCGATGGCAGTGTGTCTTGACCTGACACATCCTGCTTCCTGTGTTCGTTTCCGCCCCGGAACACAAGCTTTTCTAGGCAGCTGTATTTATTAACGGAAGCCCCGAGGCGAAGAAAGTGACTAAAGATTTGTACTTAAGGACATGTAAGGATCACACAGGGAGACAGATCAGGACAGAGAGGTCAGACAGACAGACTAGAGCGAACCGCTCTGACCTCTGGCCTTCGGCCAGGGTCTAGTGTAATTAACAGTCCACAATAAAGACCATGGCACGTGAACGTCTGTCTGATTATCCACCGACCTACAACCAGGGCATCGAGTGGTTACAACTACTGCTCGCAGAGGTGGCTTACAAACTGGTGGCACTGGTGGGTTACAGAGAGAACGAGGGAGAGAATAGGATTGGATAGAAAGAGGGAGAGAGGAAAGACGAGAGGAGGAAGAAGAAGAATGAAAGGGAGAGGGAAGGAGAGAAGGAGTGAAATGGAAAATCGTTAGTATTGAATTTATGATTTTATTTATGAACGTTCGCACGTGCGTTATGATGTAACATCGGAATAGTGCAATTGAGAAGCGGCGTTTATGGTGTCAGGCCTTTATTTATTCATCCTGATATGGTGGTTTTATGTTTACGTGGTAATAGTGTTCTGATTATGGTGACTTTCTTTAGGTGATGATGGTGATCTGAGTATAATCTGAGTATGGTGAATGGGGATCTTTAATTACGTGGTCATAGTGGGTATGGTGATATATAGGGATGATGGTACGCTGGGTATGTATGTTTTCGTGGTAATAGTGTTCTGATTATAGTGACTTTCTTTAGGTGATTATGGTGAATGGGGATCTCTAATTACGTGGTCATAGTGGGTATAGTGATATATAGTGATGGTATGCTGGGTATGGTGATATATAATGGGTATCTCTTAGTGATAATAGTGGCTTGGGTATGGTGACATATTTATAGGTGTGATGTAGTGGTAATGGTGAATTGGTTATGGTGATATACGTGAAGATAGTGCTCAAGTTGTAGTGATTTGCAATTTCTGTGATTTAATGATATTTGCATGATTTATAGTGATAGTAGACCCTGGGCATGGTGATTTATGAATAAAAATGTAAATATAAACTAAATAGAAGTAACCTATGATTAGCAATGACTTTACCAACGCCAACCCCAACCT
>BOPN01003348.1:77500-85000 GCA_017312705.2 Penaeus japonicus | reverse complement strand
GGGTGATGGTTCTAAGGATGATGATGGTGGTGATGGTGGTAATGATAGTGATGGTGACATTTTATTTTCTATTGTTACTCTTATAATAATTTAGCCTAGGTATAATCATTATTAGTATAACATGATAATAACAAGGTAACGATTAGAGATAGTGACAATGAAAAACACAAATAGCCATATATAAATACGCTAATAAAATTATCCAATACCCTTACCTGGACCCATACTTGCTCCAAAATCAATAAAACAACGCACATCGACACGTGCTCACATATATACCCTACACTTATGACCTAAGGCCAACATCCTCATCCCTAAGGACCCCAACCCACCACACCCCTAAGCCTACATCCACGCCCACGCCCAAACCTGCACATACATCTAATACCTACATACACACACCTACACCCACCCACCCATCCACACATCCATACTCAGAACCTCACACCTAAACCTACACATGCAACAACACAAACTCAAATCTAACCCTTCCACCGCCACCTCCACACACCTTCACCCACACACCACACGCGGTATGCATACACCCACACCCACACTCACGGGCTAAACATAAACCACACACCATACCCATACTCACACACACACAAACACACACACACACACACACACACACACACACACACACACACACACACACACACACACACACACACACACACACACACACACACACACACACACACACGCACAGCTACACACACCTACGCCGCCCACGATGAACATAGGGTTAGCGCCTTCGTCTAACCTCACCACAAGGAGACCCAGGGAGCGTGAGAACAATAACGGAGGAGACAGGTGGACAATGCGCGGCTGACATGAAGGAAGATCTCGGATGGAAGAGAGAGAGAGAGGGCGAGAAGGAAGGAAGGAAGGAAGGAAGGAAGGAAGGAAGGAGGAAGGGAAGGAAGGAGGAGCGAAGGAAGGGAGGAAGCAGGGAAGGGGAAGGAGGGGAGGGAGGGAGGAAGAAGGGTAGGAAGAATGGAAGGAAGCAGGGAAGGAAGGAGGAAACGAAGGAAGGATGGAAGGAAAGATGGAGGAAGAAGAGAAAGGGCAAGCAGGAAGGAAGGAAGGAATCAAGGAAGGAAGGAACCAAGGAAGGAATCAGGGAAGTCTGGACGGAGGAAAAGAGGGAAGGAGGGAAAGAAGGAACGAACGTAGGTGGAGGGAAAGATGTAGAAGAAGAGAAAGGGCGAGCAGGAAGGAAGGAGGGAATCAAGGAAGGAAGGAATCAGGGAAGTCTGGACGGAGGAAAAGAGGGAAGGAGGGAAAGAAGGAACGAACGTAGGGTGGAAGGAATGGTGGAGGAATAAAAGAAAGGGCGACCAGGCAGGTTTGAATAAATGAAAGAATGAAGAAGGGAAGGAATGAAGGAAAGGGAAAAGGCAAGGAAGAAAGTAAATTTGGAAGAAACGAAGGTAATTAGGAAGAAGGAAAGAAAGGAGAGAGAAAAGTAGAATAGATCAAAGTTCATGTTATTTACCACCACCAACAACCAACCTTCACCTCCACCACCACCATCACCAACTACTATCTCCACCACCACTACCACCAACCTCCACCACCACTACCACCAACCTCCACCACCACCATCACCAACTACTACCTCCACCACCACTACCACCAACCTCCACCACCACTACCACCAACATCCACCACCACTACCACCAACCTCCACCACCACTACCACCAACCTCCACCACCACTACCACCAACCTCCACCACCACTACCACCAACCTCCACCACCACCATCACCAACTACTACCTCCACCACCACTACCACCAACCTCCACCACCACTACCACCAACCTCCACCACCACTACCACCAACATCCACCACCACTACCACCAACATCCACCACCACTACCACCAACATCCACCACCACTACCACCAACCTCCACCACCACAACCACCAACATCCACCTCCATCTCCACCAAGGAAGGAAGGAAGAAGAAAAAAGGTAGGAAGGGGAAAGACAGACGGAAGGGAAGGAGGAGGAGAAGGAATGGAAAGAGGCAGGAGAGGAGAGAGAAGAGAAAGGATGGAAAGAGGAAGGGGAGGAGAGAGAAGAGAAAGAATGGAAAGAGGGAGGAGAGGAGGAGGAGAAGAAAGGATGGAAAGGATGAAGGAGGACGAAGGAAAGAAAGGAAGACGTATACAGGAAAAGGATGGAAGTACGAAGAAAGAAAGAAAGGAGTGATATATGAATGAATGCTGGGAAATGGGAAAGATAGGACGAAAGAGAGATGGGTTCATACATAGAGGAAAAGAGACCAGGAACAAACAGCAGCAACAGCAAGAACAACTATCGCATCCTCTATGGTGAATCTGCAAGACAATACTCCTCACAAAAAGAAAAAAGGAAAAAAGGAAAAAGAAAAAACTCCCTCACATCACGGTTTCACATTTCGACCAGAAGGCCATTATATATCACAAAAAACGATAACAACAACAAAATCAACAAAAAAAAAATCGACACCAACAATACTCGCAATGAGCTGCAT
Organism: Penaeus japonicus; assembly: GCA_017312705.2. NCBI lineage: Eukaryota > Metazoa > Arthropoda > Malacostraca > Decapoda > Penaeidae > Penaeus > Penaeus japonicus. The sequence continues at coordinate 82,474 of BOPN01003348.1, read as the reverse complement.
GTTGCAACCTCTGCCGTGACCCTCCCAGCTGACCCTGAAGAATCACTGACACATATCCTGTTCCCCGAGTCACGGCGCGACGTCCAATGGCTAATCATTAGACACAGTGTAACAAAAATAAACAAATAAGTAAGTATAAAACAAAATACAGAAAACAAATTCATTGAAAGATGAGACAAATATTTTATTTTATAGCATTTCATTAAACAAGGGAGAGTGTTTTGTCCTTCATCAAGGATCTTATCTTTCAATAAAAGTCTTTTGTGTGTATCTCCTTTTTTCTGACTTTTGTATCAATATGTATTTTTCTATTGATATATAAGGACGGGAAAAATGACAAGTGTTGTCAGTGTCATTTCAAATGTTCGATTTTTTATGAGGTATCATTGTCTTATTTCCCTAATGAGGATGGGAAATGGGGGGAAAAGTGAAGGGAAAAGAAGGGGAAGGGAAGAGGAGGAGGGGGCAGGGGAAGAGGAGGAACGAGAAGGGTAAGAGGAAGTAGGGGAAGAGAAGGGGAAGAGGACAGGAGATATGGAGAAAAAAGGAGGGGGAGGGAATCCATCAACCGACAAAAAAACTGTGATGAATGACGGAAAATTAACAATATAGGCATACTTATGTAAATATTATTTCCATGTTCCGTTATAACAGTTTATCGCCCTTTTTTGTTTGTTCTTTCCTTCATGCTCGGAAAAGATATACACACCCTCGAAAAGTCGAATAGGAGGAAAGAGAAAAAGGAAAAGAAAAGGAAAACAAACAAACAAAAAGAAGAGACAAAAAAAAACTTTAAAAAGGCAAATAAACAAAACACACGCAAGGAATAGAAATGATACACGGGTGAACTTCCACACGGTGTGAAGGAAGCAGCGTTTCCCACACGCCCAGAAATAAAAATTTAGAAATGTCTAACGTCTGTCCTCGAGGTCATTATTAAAGACCTTGAGAGTGGAATTATGGCCGTAAGTGATGAGGGGGTAAAAAAAGGGAAGTGAGTGGAACGGGTGGTGGTGGTTGGTGGTGGTAGAAGTGGTGGTTGGTGATGGTGGTGCTGTGGTAGCGGATTGGTGTGGTGGAGATGGAAGTAGTGGTGGTTGGTGGTGGAGGTGGAGGTGGAGGTTGTGGTAGTGTTGGTGGAGATAGTGGTTGGTGATGGTATTGGTGGAGGTGGAGGTGGAGGTTGGTGGTAGTGGAGGTGGTGGTAGTGGAGGTGGTGGAGGTTGGTGCTGGTAAATAACATGAACATTGTTCAATATTATCAACCCTAACGTAGGTTGTTATTCCTTTTGGAAAAGAGTTAACTGCACAAACAAATATGGGATATGCACGAAGATTAAGCTAATTACTCATTGCCTCTATAACATCAGCGGATCTGGTTTATGGTCAAGATCAATTTCAAATACTTTATTCCATTTGTTACAATGGAGTGGCCGATTAGCGTCAGAGGAGCGAGTGATTTAGTGATACTCTCAAAACAAATATTCCGAAACTGAAAGTATTGGTCGAGATTATTTTCATATCTGAGTAAATCTAGGTTTCAGCATAATGCAGAATTTGTGCTCGTAGTTAACAGTGTGTGCCTAGTAACTTACTCCCGGCATATAAAATTCACTGCTACACAGATAATTTTATATATCCTATGTTCATAATATTCACGAAAATAGATTCCATAAATGTATTTTACTCGAAAAACAATGAAATTTCATATAAAGTTCAGCGATACAATACATAATGTAGCTAACTATGTAAATTATATAATCTATCTTAATTCCAAATTCAATTAAATCATATTCCTTTGCTGAAACCCATGCCAAAAACTGATTACGGAGACAAATGGCAAACGGATCATATTGAGACTTATTCAATACTAATTAATAACGCTGTGATCTAAGACCTTATTAAAACGTGTGCGGGGAAATAATTTAATAACATATATTTAGTATCGGAGTTACTCCAATGTCATAATCATAATTTCAGGGCAAATCTGAACATTTCATATTTTCAATCACATGTAATTGGGCAATCTCATTGTGTGAATCACTCGAGGTATCCTGGTGATCAGAACATTCCAGATCGAAGAAGGAATATTCACTAGCGATTAATTATCATATGTAACAATGTGGTTGGTTTGCCTCTGTAGACATGAGGACTATACTTTTTATATCGATACGTAGATGCAATTGAAAAGCTGGCAATGATTGGACGAATGCAACATGTCAGAATAGCATCGATGAAGGGAAGAGGGAGAGGGGAAAAAGGAGGGGGAGAAGGGGTGGCTGTGAGAACGAGAGAGGGTGGAGAAAGAGAGGAGATGAGAAGAGGAGAGGAAACAAGGAGGAATGGAGAGAGGGTGGAGGAAGGAGGAGATAGTGGAAAAAGAGGGAGAAATGGTGGAGGAAGGGAGAGACGATTGGAGGAAGGTTAAGAGGGTGGAGGAAGGGGAAGAGGAAGGAAGAAGGGTGAGAGGGAGGAGGAAGAGGGAGAGGGAGGGGAAGGAGGAAGAGGAAAAGGGAGAATGAAGGGTCAGAGGGAGAGAGTGTAGGAAGGGGAAGAGGGAGAGGGAGAAGGAACGAAGGAAAGGAAGGGAAAGAAGGAGAAGGGGATTGAGACAGAGAAGGTACATGAAGAGGGAAGAGGGAAGAGGAAGGGAGGGGACGACAAAAGGAAAGAAATGGAGGAGGAGGAGGAGGAGGAGGAGGAGGAGGAGGAGGAGGAGGAGGAGGAGGAGGAGGAGGAGGAGGAGGAGGAGGAGGAGGAGGAGGAGGAGGAGGGAAGGGGGTTAGAGTAGGGGAGAGATGAGTCACATTCACAACAAGTTCCAGGAAGCATGACAATAAAGCGATCGTTGTCCCTCGGAATTCAGTATGTTCCTGCAATTACATTTCGCGCTGTTATTGCCGTAAGAGTAATGCGTTACTTTTTTGTTGTTATATTTATAGATTATTGCATTTCTATTTTTGCATATATGATACGCCGCAGGTATGTGGACTTTGTTTCGTGATGATTACTGTATTTGTTATGGTTTCACATTTCGCGGGTGGCTGACGCCCGGTAGCGGATGGCTGTGTAGTTGGTTTTGTATTTTGTAATTGTGACGGTTATGGCGGGTGAAGTAAGGGTATTTTTTTTCCTTTTAGCCGCCTGACTCTCTCTCTATCTATCTATCTTTTTCTCTCTCTCTCTCTCTCTCTCTCTCTCTCTCTATCTATCTTTTTCCCTCTCTCTCTCTCTCTCTCTCTCCCTCCCTCTCTCTTTCTCTCTCTCTCTCTTTCTCTCTCCCTCTCTCTCTCCCCCCCCCCTCTCTCTCTCTCTCTCTCTCTCTCTCTCTCTCTCTCTCTCTCTCTCTCTCTCTCTCTCTCTCTCTCTCTCTCTCAACTACCATTCCTACTGCTACTGTTACTATCACTATCACCCCCACAGTTTCAAATTTCAGTTTCAAATTTCAGTTTCAGATTCCAGTTTCAAATTCCAGTTTCAGATTTCAGTTTCAGATTTCAGTTTCAAATTCCATATTCAGATTCCAGTTTCAAATTTCAGTTTCAGATTCCAGTTTCAAATTCCAGTTTCAAATTTCAGTTTCAGATTCCAGTTTCAAATTTCAGTTTCAGATTTCAGTTTCAGATTCCAGTTTCCTTTTGTGGAATGAAGAGGTTGTTTCCTCAGTCAGTCGAGACCTGTTTGCGTGGCCTTTGTCAGCTTCAATTTAGAAGAAACAAAATGCTTCTTATCGATCAAGTCTTTCTTAGATAAGGATATCACTTGTTGAAATTTTCAGTTGAGTAATTAAAAGTTTCTTTTTTTCTATCTTTTTTTTGTATGTGCGTGTGTATGTGTGTGCGTGCGTGTGAGTGTGTGTGTGTATGTGTGTGTCTGTGGGTGGGTGTGTGTGTGTATATATGTGTGTGTGTGTGAGATGACGTGGCTTTGGCAGGGTTCTGAAAGTTTTATCTTCACGTAGTCTCACCTTCTCCTACCTCTGCTCCTTCTCTTTCTCTTTCTTCTCACTCTCTTTTTTCCTACCTCTTTTTCTTCTCTCTCTCTCTCTCTCTCTAGGAAAAGCACGAGATAAAAGGGAGAAAGAGAAGGAGAAAGACACAGAGATAGAATCCTCCCACTCCCTCTCCCTCTCCCTCTCCCTCCCCCTCCCCCCCCCCCCCTCCCCCTCCCCCCCCCCCTCCCCCTCCCCCTCCCCCTCCCCTCTCACTCTCAAAGGTAAATCACTTAAGAGAGAGAAGAGAAAGAGGAAGAGAAAGACAGAAACAGAGACAGAAACACAGAGAGAGAGAAACCTGATCCTAGCTTTATTCATCAAAAAATAGAATCACTTGATATCACTGTTTACATCCCGTGAACAGTGTAATTGAAATCTCTTCTTGAATGAATAGCGTTTCCTTCTGCAGATGTGAAGTGGCGTTTAAATCTTTTAAATCTTTTATCGCGCGAGATATCGTGACTTCGGCTGCAAGCAACGGGATTTCGTCCGATTCCGTGGCGCGATTTGCGATTTTTGAGATCAGGGGTTGACGTCGGGGTTTTTTGGATTACTTTGTTGAGGTTTTGTTGAGGAAAAAGGAAAAAAAGAAAAGAAAAACGAAGGGGGAATGGTCGGGAAATGTAGGAGATGGATTGATCTTGATTTTTTTTTTTTTTTTTTTTTTTTTTTTTTTTTTGTGATAAGTTAGTTCTCTTTTTTCCTGCTTCTCCTTCTACTTTTCCTATTCCTTCTCTTCCTTTTCCTCTTCTTTCTCTTCCTCCTTTTACTTTTCCTCTTCATCCTTCTCATTCTCCTACTCCTTCTTCTACTCATTGTCCTCCTCCTCCTCCTTCTACTCCTCCCCTCCTCCTACCTCCTCCTCCCCCTACCTCCTCCTCCTCCTCCTCCTCCTCCTCCTCCTCCACCTCCTTCTCCTCCTCCTCCTCCTCCTCCTCCCTCCTCCCTACGTCTTCTCGCCAGTGCAACAAGAGTTATGA
>BOPN01003348.1:47500-50000 GCA_017312705.2 Penaeus japonicus | reverse complement strand
TCTCTGTCTCTCTCTCTCTCTTTCTCTCTCTCTATGTATGTTTCTCTCTCTCTGTCTGTCTCTCTCTCTCTGTCTGTCTCTCTCTTTCTGTCTGTCTCTCTCTTTCTCTCTCTCTCTCTCTCTCTCTCTCTCTCTCTCTCTCTCTCTCTCTCTCTCTCTCTCTCTCTCTCTCTCTCTCTCTCCGTCTCTCTCTCTCTCTCTCTCTCTCTCTCTCTCTCTCTCTCTCTCTCTCTCTCTCTCTCTCTCTCTCTCTCTCTCTCTCTCTCTCTCTCTCTCTCTCTCTCTCTCTCTCTGTTCCTCCTTCCTTCTTTCTTCTTTCTCATCCCGCGCCAAGAGGGAAGGGAAACCCGCCGGCGGAAACAGCCCTTATGCCGCGACGGCTGAAGGGCGGGATCGGCGTGGCAACGGGAGCGCCGTCATTTTCCGCGTGGGTTCCCGCTCCACTCCTCGCCGTCTGCGCGTTCGGTTCCGAGAACTCGCTCTTTTTCTGTCTTGTGATCAGGCTCTGTTTTTCTTCTTCTTTTTTCCTCTTCTTCTTTTTTTCTTTCTTCTTTTTTTTTTTTTTTTTTTCTTTTTTTTTTTTTTTTTTTTGTCTGGCGTGTGTTCACTTCAAGCCAACGGAACGGAACGTATGCGATATCGCGCTGGTTCACACCGTTGGGCGGGACTTGGGGGAGGGAGAGGGAGAGGGAAGTGTGGGGGGGGGGAGAGATAGATAGATAGATAGATAGATAGATAGATAGATAGATAAAGAAGAGAGGGAGAGAGAGACTGATTGAGAGACTGATAACTTACTTGGAAAGAGAAGAAGTCATTGAGGGAGGGAGAGAGAGAGAGAGAGAGAGAGAGAGAGAGAGAGAGAGAGAGAGAAAGAGAAGGGGAAGAGAAAGAGAGACAAAAAAAAACAAAGAGAGGATAAGAGAGAGAGAAATCCAAAGAGAGAAAGAGAGAGAGAGAGAGAAACAGGCAGACAATAAGAGAGAGAAAGGAAAGCGAAATCTCCCGCCAAAATGGCTAATGGATTCCCGCGGGGTTCAAACTTTCCCGCCCAAAGAGGACAAAGAGACCGCGAAGTCATTCTCGTTTCCCGGGTTTTCCTGATTATGTTAATTAATCGAAATATCATTTGTTATTTATTGTTCAGGTGAATATGATCATCTTCATCACTTTTTTTTTTTTTTTTTTTTTTTTTTTGGCGGAATTTTTGAACGGCCGTGAGATGTTTAATTAAAAGTGATTTATTAATTTATTTTTTTTCTGGTTGGTTTGCGTCTCTCTAGAAACGTTGATATCAATAAGGTTATTTCTCTCGTCTGAGAGGTTGTTTCTTAGTCTGTGACTTGTCTGTCTGTCCATGTAAGTTATCAGTTTTTCTCTCTGTTTCTCACTTTTATCTCTCTATCTCTCTCTATCCCTCCCTCTCTCCTTCTTTCCTTCCTTCCTTCTTTCCCTCCCTCCCTCCCTCTCCCCATCCTTCCCCATCTCCCCATCCCTCCTCTCCCTCCCCCTCCCCCCTCTCCCTCCCCCTCCCCCTCCCTCCACATCCCTCCCCATCCCTCCCTCCTCATCCCTCCTTCCTTCTTCATCCCCCCCATTCCTCCCTCCTCTGCCTCCCCATCCCTTATTCCCTCCCTCCTCCCCCATCCCCCTATCCCTCCACATCCCCCCATCCCTCCACATCCCTCATTCCCTCCCTTCCACCCCATCCCTCCCCATCCCTCTCTCCCTCCTTCTCCCCATCCCTCCATATCCCCCCCATCCTCCCTCCCTCCTCTCCCTCCTTCCCTCCCCATCCCTCCTTCCCCATCCTTCCCTCCCTCCTCATTCCTCCTTCCCCATCCCTCCCTCCCTCCCTCCCTCCCCATCCCTCCTTCCCCATCCTTCCCTCCCTCCTCATCCCTCACTCTCTCCCTTCCCTCCCTCTCCCTCCCCATCCCTCCCTCTCCCTCTCCTTTTCCCTCTCTCCCCCCATCCCTCCCCCCTCTCCCTCTCCCTTTCCCCATCCCTCCTTCCCTCCCCATCCCTCTCCCTCTCCCTCTCTCCCTCCCTCTCCATCTCCCTCTTCTCCCTCTCCCTCTCCCTCTCCCTCTCTCTCTCGCTAATTAAAGCCCCTATCGAGATGAGAGAGTCGTCAATCAGCGGGTCGCAGATCGCCGTCACGAAACCCGTTTGATCTGATGCTCGATCGCATATCTGATACAAAGGTAAAAAAAAAAAAGCGATTGTTTATTTCGTATGAGCTCGAGACCGAACCAGCTCTCTCTCTCTCTCTCTCTCTCTCTCTCTCTCTCTCTCTCTCTCTCTCTCTCTCTCCTTTTTTCTCTTTCTCTATCCCTTTCTCTCCTTTTTTTTCTCTCTCTATCCCTTTCTCTCCTCTCTCTCTCTCTCTCTCTCTCTCTCTCTCTCTCTCTCTCTCTCTCTCTCTCTCTCTCTCTCTCTCTCTCTCTCTCTCTCTCTCTCTCTCTTTCTCTCTTTCTCTCCTTTTTTTTTCTCTCTCTAT
>BOPN01003348.1:40000-42500 GCA_017312705.2 Penaeus japonicus | reverse complement strand
CTCCCCCACTCCTCCTCCTCCTCCTTCCTCTTCCTCTGCCCTCCCTCCTCCCGCCCAGCGTTCCATTCATACACATCTGTCCTGTCCAGTCCTGAGAACGCTGGCAAAAATACAGCGGGGGGGGAATTTTCGTGATACATAATATTACAGTCGCGATGCACATAATATCACACGCTATTACAGCCGCTCCGCCGACCCTCTGTCAACAGCCGCTGTATATGAGTCAGGCATCTCCCGGTATCAGGACCCTAATGCCATGTCATTTGGCGGAGAACCGGTATCAGGGCCAAATGCTCTGTCATTTCGCACGGCCGACCCAGAGAACGCCTTTGGAACCGACCCGCTTGCGCGCTCGCTCCCTCCCTCGCTCGTTCACTCCCTCGCTCGCTCGCTCGCAGGAGATGCAACCGGGGTCGCGGGTTTAGGCCTTCTGGTTCGGAGAATCATGGTAGGGGTGTGGGGGATGGTGGGGTAGGGGTTGGGGGGATGGGGATGGGGGAAGTTCTTGGTTGCACGCTTTTTTTCACTGTTTATTTATTCCCTCTTTTCTTTCCTCTTTTCCCCCCTCTTCTTTCCCTATTTTCTCCTCTGTTTTTCTTTTCTTTTTCTTTTCTAGCTTTTTTCACTTTCTCTCAGTTTCTTTTCCTTTTCTCTTGCTTGCTCTCTCTCTCTCTCTCTCTCTCTCTCTCTCTCTCTCTCTCTCTCTCTCTCTCTCTCTCTCTCTCTCTCTCTCTCTCTCTCTCTCTCTCTCTCTCTCTCTCCCTCTCTCTCTCTCTCTCTCTCTCTCTCTCTCTCTCTCTCTCTCTCTCTCTCTCTCTCTCTCTCTCTCTCTCTCTCTCTCTCTCTCTCTCTCTCTCTCTCTCTCTCTCTCTCTCTCTCTCTCTCTCTCTCTCTCTCTCTCTCTCTCTCTCTCTCTCTCTCTCTCTCTCTCTCTCTCTCTCTCTCTCTCTCTCTCTCTCTCTCTCTCTCTCTCTCTCTCTCTCTCTCTCTCTCTCTCTCTCCCCTCTCTGTCTCTCTCTCTCTCTCTCTCTTTCTCTCTCTCTCTCTCTCTTTCTCTCTTTCTCTCTTTCTCTCTCTGTCTCTTTCTCTCTCTGTCTCTCTCTCCCTCCCTCCCTCCCTCTCCCCCCCCACCTCACTGTCGGATGCAAGGATTGGTAATGGATTAAGAACGTTCCTGGAATCGGATAACGGGGAGGGGAGGAGGGGGGGAAGGAGGGAGGGGTGAGAGAGAGAGAGAGAGAGAGAGAGAGAGAGAGAGAGAGAGAGAGAAAGAGAGAGAGAGAAAGAAAGAAAGAAAGAAAAAGAGAGATAGAGAGAGATACAAAAGACAAAGAGAGAGAGAGAAAGAGAAAGAGAGAGAACGGAGATGCAGATAGAGGCAAGCGATTCCTGAAAGCGGCCTTAAGATGCTTTGGCGATGATGGAGGGAGAAAGAGACATGATGAAGGAGGCAGAAGGAGGTGTGATGGAGGGAGGAGAGGGAGGATGGAGGCAGGAAGAGGGAGGAAAAGACATGAGGGAAACAGAAAGGGGCGTGATGGAGAAAGAAAGAGGGAGATGGAGGCAGAAAGAGGGAGGAAAAGACATGAGGGAAACAGAAAGGGGCGTGATGGAGGCAGAAAGAGGGAGGAAAAGACATGAGGGAAACAGAAAGGGGCGTGATGGAGAAAGAAAGGCAGAAAGAGGGAGGAAAAGACATGAAGGAAGCGTGATGCAGACAGAAAGAGGGAGGATGGAGGGAGACAGGTGATAGGTGATGACAGCGAAAGGATTATACAAAAGTTCGATGATCGTAGGCGTTGCCAAGGAGACGGAAGTGTGATGATTGCGAGAGACGATAGGATGCTGTTAATGTGCTGATTAGAAGGGGATGAGGTGATGACAGCGCCATGATGCGAATGATGAGAATGTGATGACTGGCAAAAGTGATGACTGCCAAAGGTGATGAAAATGTGATGACTGCCAAAAGTGATGAAAATGTGATGACTGCCAAAGGTGACGAAAACGTGATGACTGCGAAATATGAATGGGCGTGGCGGGTTGCAACGCCCGCAAATCGGCGCTCTAGAAACCACCGACATTCAACGTTTTCTAGAGCGTGACCTGTGTTCTTTTTTTTTGTCTTTCTTTTTTTTCTTTCATTCTTTCTTTCATTATCTTTCTATCTCGCTTGCCATTCTGGGAAATAGCAGCCCCCACTCCTCCCCTTCCCCACCCACCCCCCACCCCACTAGTCTATCCGCATCACACCCTGCCGTTCCGCCCACCTCACACTACGCCATTCCGCCCACCTCACACTACGCCATTCCGCCCACCTCACCTCCACCCCCTACCCCCCACGCCGCCCACCTCGCCCACCTCGCCCCTATCCCCCGTTATGTTGATTTCCTGTCCTTGTTTATTTGTTTTTGTTTTGTGCTTTTCCTTGTTTATTTTCCGTCTCTCTTGCTTTCTCTCTTTCTCCCCCCCCCCCTCTATCTCTGTCTGACTGTCTCTGTCT
>BOPN01003348.1:32500-35000 GCA_017312705.2 Penaeus japonicus | reverse complement strand
TGTTTCATCTATTTCTTCTTGTTCTTCTGTTTCTTCTCTTTCTTTCCCTCTTCTTCCTCCTCTTTTTCCTAATCCCCCTTCTTATAATTATAAATTTTCTAATTTTTCTTCAATTTTCCAGTCTTTTCTATTTTACAATATTCGTCTTTTTCCACATCTGTCACTCATATCATTATTATATTTCATTATTCTACCTCCTGTTCTCTTTTCTTCATTTTCTATTTTTCTTTTATTCTTCATCTGTCATTCTTTATTCTTCTTCCTCTTCTTCTTCTTCTTTTTCGTCTTTCTCCTTCCTTACTTCTTCCTCTTTCTCCTCCTCATCTTTTACCACTTTATTTTCTTAATCCTTCTTTTCTACTTTTTTCTTCTTCTTCTCCGTCTTTCACCTCCTCATTTTCTGCTTCTTCTTCCTCCTCTTGCTCCTCCTCCATTTCTTCTTCTCCCTCCTCCTCTTTCCTCCTCCTACCTCCTCCTCCTTCCTCCTCCTCCCTCCTCCTCCTCCTTCCTCCTCCTACCTCCTCCTCCTCCTCCTCCTCCTCCTCCTCCTACCTCCTCCTCCTCCTCCTCTTCCTACCTCCTCCTCCTCCTCATCTTCCTCTTCCCCCTCCTTTATTTCTTCTTCTTCTGCACATCTGATAGAACTTAAGCGAGTCTTGCGATAAACCGGAGACGACCACAAGTCAGTGTTAACGAAAACATCTTTACTCGTTTTTACTCGTAAACAAAAAGTAAAATGTTCCTCTTAAGTAAAGATTTTGCCTCTCGACCTGCGCGGAGGAGTTTTTTTTCGGAGAATCGTTCTCTCTCTCTCTGTCTGTCTGTCTGTCTTTCTCTCTTTTTCTCTCTCTCTTTCTGTCTGTCTGTCTTTCTCTCTTTTTTTTTCTCTCTCTCTCTGTCTGTCTGTCTTTCTCTCTTTTTTTTCTCTCTCTCTGTCTGTTTCTGTCTCTCTGTCTGTCTCTTTCTCTTTTTTCTGTCTCTGTCTGTTTTTCTCTTTTTTTCTTTCTCTCTCTGTCTGTCTCTTTCTCTTATCTTCTTTCTCTCTGTCTGTCTCTTTCTCTCTCTGTCTCTTTCTCATATCTTCTTTCTCTCTGTCTGTCTCTTTCTCTCTCTATCTCTCTCTCTCTCTCTCTCTCTCTCTCTCTCTCTCTCTCTCTCTCTCTCTCTCTCTCTCTCTCTCTCTCTCTCTCTCTCTCTCTCTCTCTCTCTCTCTCTCTCCCTCTCTCCCTTTTCCTCCCTCTCCCTCTCTCCCTTTCCCTACCTCTCTCTCTCCCTCCCTCTCCTCCTCTCCCTCTCCCATAGAAGGAATATCGAGAGATTTCCCTTCAGCAGCACCGCCCTATTTATACCTGCAACAACCGCCACGCCGAGAGAGGTCTTCCGCTAAGTTGGCAACACGAGCGAGCGAGCGGGCGGGCTCTGGCGACGCCGATGCGCTCAGCGTTGGCGGCACTCGCAAGTGGCCTGCGGGAGTTGGTAACACTGCAATACCGGGAACCACGGTAGAGTTAGTTCCTGGAAGATTACGTGAACGCGGCCGCTGGTCCTCCCTCCCTCCCTCCCCTCCTCCCTTCCTCCCCTCCTCCTCCCCTCCTCCCTTCCTCCCCTCCTCCTCCCTTCCTCCCCTCCTCCTCCCCTCCTCCCTTCCTCTCTCCTTCACTTCACCACTCCCTTCCTCTCTACTTCACTCCACCCACTCCCTTTATCTCTACTTCACTCCACCCACTCCCTTCCTCTCTTCCTCCCTCATTCTCTTGTTCTCTCCTTCGATCCACCACTGCATCTCTTCCTTCATCTCTCCTTCACTCCACCACTCCCTCTCCTTCTTCCTTTCTCCCTATCCTTCCTTCCCTTCCCTTCTCGCTATCTCCCTTCCTTTCTTTCTCCCTTCCTCTCTCGTTTATTCCACCACTTCCTTCCTCTCTCTCCCTCTCTCTCTTTCTCCATCCACCCCTTCCCATCTCCCCATCTCCCCATCTCCCCATCTCCCTCACTCCCCATCCGAACGCTACTTCGTTTCCTCCTATCCCCCCCCCCCCCCCGCCCCACACACCTCCTGCCATCCATCCATTCCTCCATCCATCCTCCTCTCAATACCTCCTTCCCTCCTTACCTCCTCCTTCTCTCCTCCTTCTCTCCTTTCCTCCTTCTCTCCTTCTCTCCTCCTCTACGTTTCTCCTTCTCTCCTTCCCTCTTCCTTCCCTCCTTACCTCCTCCTTCTCTCCGTTCCTCCTTCTCTCCTTCTCTCCTCCTTCTCTCCTCCTTCTCTCCGTTCCTCCTTCTCTCCTTCTCTCCTCCTTCTCTCCTCCTTCTCTCCTCCTTCTCTCCGTTTCTCCTTCTCTCCTTCTCTCCTCCTTCTCTCCTCCTTCTCTCCGTTCCTCCTTCTCTCCTCCTTCTCTCCTCCTTCTCTCCGTTCCTCCTTCTCTCCTTCCCTCTTCCTTCCCTCCTTCTCTCCGTTCCTCCTTCCCCTACCTCCCTCCCCCCTCCTCCCTCCTTACCT
>BOPN01003348.1:25000-27500 GCA_017312705.2 Penaeus japonicus | reverse complement strand
TCCCCGGGGGCCAATCGGGTGCCTTTGGCGTCCGGCGATTCCGAGAACTGGGAGACGACGGGTCGCGGGTGTGTGTGTTCACGTGGTATACCTGACGGGGAGGTCGAGCGGCTGTTGGGGGTCCGGCCCTGCCCACGGACCGCCGCCGCTCTCGCTACGCCGCGCTCTTCGTCTTTCGTCTTTCCCGCTTTTTGTTTGTTTTCGTTTGTTTGTTTGGTTTTGTGCAACCACGTGGCGATGTTGCGGTTCAGCCTGACGACCTCCTCTTCGTCCTCCTCCTCTTCGTCTTAGGCCGGAGTTCGTACCCACTTTCGTTTTTGTTTTTGTTTATATGTCGTTGGCCGAAGTACTCAAAAGACATTTAGAAAGTTTCCTTGTCCTCGCTCCTTCCGCTCCTTCCGAGGACCCGTTTTTTGCCCTCCATTTTTTCTCTCCCTTATTCCTCCCATTACAAATGGCTGTCGCCCAACCATTAGGCCGCCGCCGGGCCCCTCGCTCGGCAGGGGTATGGCAGGGCGACGCCGCACGTCCGGAGGCCAATGCTAATCGCGCCTCGGCAAGGGCAGTCGGTCGGCGCGGTCCTCTTCGGAAGAGTCCCTCAAGAGTGAACCACTTCGAGCCCGAGCGAGGACCTCCCGCTCGCTCCCTCGCTCCCTCGCTCCCTGTCCAGCGCCTGCGCCGCCCCTGGCAAAGGAGCTCCCCTGCCCCTAGGTACGTCCTCCTCTTACTCAGTTCCGAAAGTCTGGAAAGTGTGTTTGGAGCCTCGGACGCGTCGCAGCCCAGGCGGCCCGAAACGCTCCGAGCGGCGAGGCCCTTTGGCGGCGGCGGCGATCGCATGCGGGCGTTGCGACCCGCTCGCGAAAACCTTCGTACTCCGCGGGCGTCTCGCCGCAGCGCCAAGGCGACGGGGAGATGACGTGGTTACGTGGAGAGCCGATGCGAACCAAGTTTAGCGGCGAAGGGCGCAACCGCCACGTGCGTGCTGTCGTCGGGGGAACGCGGGCAGACCCCACCAGATGGCGACGCGAATATGTTCCAGCTGGCCTAGGTGGCACTCTCTCCCCCCTCCTCCCCTTCCCCACCCCCGTCACCTAGCCGGGCAGGGCGTAGACGCAGTGCCAGCCACCTGTTGCCGCCCCCTCACCCCCCTCACCCCCCTCCCGCCACGGCCCTCCTTTCATTCACTCCCGCGGCGAGGCCAGGCAGGAGCTCATGTCAGTTTATGGCAACGGAGAGGCGTGATCTCAGCCATGCCATGCGCAGGTGTTTCTGCTGCCATGCGTCGGGTGGGGGGTGGGGTTGGAGAGGGAGGGTGGGGAGGGGGGAGGGGGTGTAGGGGAGTCTATGTAAAGTTTCTGGCTTCAGCGACGCGTGGTGGAACGTCGTAATGGAATTTGAATATTTTAGGCTCTCGCTCGCTTCTCTCTCTCTCTCTCTCTCTCTCTCTCTCTCTCTCTCTCTCTCCCTCTCCCATATCCCCCACCTTCCCTCTCCCCCTATCCCCCACCTTCCCCCCTATCCCCATATCCCCCACCTTCCCCCTCCCCCTATTCCCCACCTTCTCCCTCCCCCTATGCCCCACCTTCCCCTATCCCCCTCCTCCCCTTCCTTCTCCCCTTCCTTCCCACCTTCCTTCCTCCCCCTTCCCCCCTTCCTCTATCCCCCTTCCCCCTCCCCCTATTCCCCGCCTTCCCCCTCCTACCTTCCTACCCCCTATCCTCCTTTATCCCCCTATCCTCCCTCCCCTCCCTATCCTCCTATCCCCCTCCCCCTATCCTCCCTCCCCCTCCCCCTATCCTCCCTCCCCCTCCCCCTATCCTCCCTCCCCCTCCCCCTATCCTCCCCTATTCCCTCATCCTCCCTCCCCCTCCCCCTATCCTCCCTCCCCCTCCCCCTATCCTCCCCTATTCCCTCATCCTCCCTCCCCCTATCCCTCCCCTATCCTTCCCCCCGGGCCCTGTTCCCTCCAGACTACACTCGGGCTCCTTGAGATCCTCAGGTCTCGTTCCTCCGAGCAGCTTCTCTTGGTCTGTAGACGCCTTGTCAAGGTTTTATTTTCTTCCTTTTTGTTTTTTGTTTTTTGTTTATCCTTCTTTAATGGGGAGGTTTAGGTCGTGTGGTTACTGGTTTTAGGGGTGTGTGTGTGTGTGTGTGTGTGTGTGTGTGTGTGTGTGAGTATTCATATATTCATATATTCATACATTAACTACCGCGATTAAATTTCATTTTGTGTCTATCTTTGTATTTATTCATCCATGCATTACTCTCTCGCTTTCTCTCTCTCTCCCTCCCTCCCTCCCTCCCTCCCTCCTTTTCTACCCTTCCTTCTTCCTCCCTCCCTTCTCCCTTCCTTTTCTTCTTCCGTCTCCCTCCCTCTCCCTCTCTCCTACTTTCCTTCTCTTTCCTTTTTCACCTTTCCTTTTTCTTTTCCGCGTCTCTTTCCATCCTCATTCCTCCCTCCCTCCCTCACCCCCTCCCTCACGCCCTTGCTCCCTCCCTT
>BOPN01003348.1:0-2500 GCA_017312705.2 Penaeus japonicus | reverse complement strand
CTCTCTCTCTCTCTCTCTCTCTCTCTCTCTCTCTCTCTCTCTCTCTCTCTCTCTCTCTCTCTCTCTCTCTCTCTCTTTCTCTTTTCCTTTCTCTCTCCTTATCTCCTTCGCCCCTCTCCCCCCCTCTCTCTCATTCTCTCTCTTTCTCCCTCTCTCTCTTTCTTTCTCTCTCTCTTACTTTCTCTCTCTTTCTTTCCCTCTCTCGCTCTCTCTCTCTCTCTCTCTCTCTTACACACACACATTCTCCTTCTCTCTCTCTTTCTTTCTTTGTCTTATTATCTGTCTGTCACACATACAAACACACACACACACACACACACACACACACACACACACACACACACACACACACACACACACACACACACACACACACACAGGAGGAGGGGGGTGGAGGAGAAGGAGGCGGAGGAAGAAGAAGAAGAAAGGAGGACGAGGAGCAGCAGAAGCAGGAGGAGGAGGAGGAGGAGGAGGAGGAGGAGGAGGAGGAGGAGTAGAGGGAGGAGGAAAAGGGGGAGGAGGAGGAGGAGGAGAAGGAGAAGGGGGAGGAGGGGGGACTTAAGAACCCATCTAAATCCCTCTTTCACCCTTATCTTGAGCCACCCTTCACCCTCCCCCTCCCCCTCCCCTACACCTACCCTTCCCTCTCCCCTACACCTACCCTTCCCTCTCCCCTACACCAACCCCATTCCTTCCCCCTCCCCTCTACCCCTCGCCCCCTTCCCTTCACTTCACCCTTCTCCTCCCCCTCCCCCATTGCCCTTACCCCCTTCCCCCTACCCCTTTATCCCTCGCCCCCTCCCCCAATGCCCTTGCCCCCCTCCCCCTTTGCCCTCGCCTCCTTCCCTTCACTTCACCCTTTGTTTCCAAGGAGTGTTTTCTAGAACTCTGTGACCCTCGAATGTGATTTTTTTCTTTCTTTCATTCTTTTTATTCTGTTCGGTTACTCTCTTTTCTCTCTCTCTTTCTCGCTTTCTCGCTCTCTCTCTCTCTCTCTCTCTCTCTCTCTCTCTCTCTCTCTCTCTCTCTCTCTCTCTTTCTCTCTCTCTCTCTCTCTCTCTCTCTCTCTCCCTCCTCTCTATCTCTCTCTCTACTCATTTATCTATCTCTCTTCTCTTCTTCTCCTCTCTCTCTTTCTCTTCCGAGAGAGAGAGAAAGAGAGAGAGAGAGAGAGAGAGAGAGAGAGAGAGAGAGAGAGAGAGAAATAAGGAGAGAGGGAGAGAGAGAGAGAGAGAGAGAGAGAGAGAGAGAGAGAGAGAGAGAGAGAGAGAGAGAGAGAGAAAGAAAGCGAGCGAGGAAAAGAGAAAATAAGAGAGAGAGAAGAGCATGGGTGGAGGAAGGGAGAGGAAAAGAGAGAGAGAAAGAGTAAAAAGAAACAGGAAAAAGATTTAATTCTTAAGTTTTGGATAGGCCTACGGAGATGAAGTGGCTAATTAGGCCTAAATAAGTTGATAATGGTGAATGAGAGAGAATTGTGGCTTTCTTATTTTTCTATTCTGTTCTTCTTCTTATTATTATTATTTTTATTATCATTATTATTGCTATTGTTGTCATGATTATTATTGGTATTATTATCATAATAATGATTATATTTATTATTATTATTTTGATTATAATTATTATTATTTTGTTGTTTTATCATAATATTAATGATAATTACTGTTATTATTTTTTTTATTATTATTATGAAAATTGCTCAGATCCAACGACCACTTTTAACAGCGACCGATATCTCACAGTCATTCTATTGAAACGACTTCGTTACAACGACCATTTAGCAAAACGACTTAACTGCAACACTCATTAGATACAACGACCATTTCCTCTAAGACGACTTAACAACACTCAGATACAACGACCATTTATCGAAACGACTTAACTACAACACTCATTAGATAAAACGACCATATCCTCTGAGACGACTTGTACATCATAACGCATTTATTGATACGACCTCACTACAACGACCTTCTGTTTTGATGACTCGGGATGAATAATCTATCGATACGACCCCGCTATAACGAACTTCCGTCAAGTCGATTTGCTTAATTGATTCATTGATACGACCTCGTTACACCGACCTCTTGAGACGACTCGGAAAACGTGATTCCTTTAATTAATACGACCTCACTCTAAACCAAAAAAATTCCATTAAAACGACCTCACTATAACCAAAAATTCCATTAAAACGACCTCACTATAAATAAAAAAAAATCCATTAAAACGACCTCACTATAAACCAAAAAAAAATCCATTAAAACGACCTCACTATAAACCAAAAAAAATCCATTAAAACGACCTCACTATAAACCAAAAAAAAACAAAAATCCATTAAAACGACCTCACTATAAACAACAAAAAATCCATTAAAACGACCTCACTATAAACCAAAAAAAAAAATCCATTAAAACGACCTCACTATAAACCAAAAAAAATCCATTAAAACAACCTCACTCAAAAAAAAAATCCATTAAAACGACCTCACCATAAACCAAAAAAA
>BOPN01003347.1:157906-164590 GCA_017312705.2 Penaeus japonicus | reverse complement strand
TTTTTTTGTCTTTTTCCTTACCCTTTTCTCCTTTTTCCTCTCGTCTCCCTTCTCTCTTCCCTTCCCCCCTTCCCACTCCCTCTTCCCACTCCCTTTGTTGCCCTTACTTCCCTCCCTCCATTCCCTTCTTTACTCTCCCTTCCTCCTTCCTATTCCCTCTCTATTCCTCCTTTCTCTTCATATCAAAAAGGAGGAGGAGCAAGAGACATATTCATTAGCTTTATTATTGTATTATCATTACTATTTTTCTATCATCTCTTTTATTATCATTACTGTTACTATTGCTGTTATTACTATTATCATTATTATGATTATCATTACTGGAATTATTATTAGCATTACTATTATTATTGTTGTTGCTGCTGTTATAATCGGTATTATTATCATCATTACCATTATTATAGTTGTTATTATCATGAGTGTAATCAGCATTATCATCATTATTATTAGCATCACTTTTATCATTATTGTTGCTGTTGTTGTTATAATCAATATTATTATTATCACCATTATCATTATTACCATTTATCATATTGAGAGAGAGAAAGGGTGGGGGGAAACGGGCGTTGTGTGTGTGTGTGTGTGTGTGTGTGTGTGTGTGTGTGTGAGTGTGTGTGTGTGTGTGTGTGTGTGTGTGTGTGTGTGTGCATACGTACGTGTATATGCGTGTTTGTCTGTGTATATATGAACGTATGAATATGTTAATTACCACGACCATACCTACCATTTCTAAGCCATTAATACATCACCACCACATCATATTCACCATCACCTCACCACCCCCACCCCAACTCCACCCCCACCCCAGTTCTCCTTATCTCTCTTCGTCATCTTCTCGAATCCCTGAATGAAAGCTTGACGGACTATTGTTTGCCCTTACAGCTAGAGAACATCCTGCACGCGGTGGTTCTCGTGACCTTGATCGCCAGGCCGCCCATGAACTCCAGTATGACCTCACGCGGGGGCTCGGCACCTCGCTTGTGTTCTCGTTGGTTCTCGTTGGGTTTTTGGGTATATCTCGCTTGATTTTCGTTTATTCTCGCTCTTTCTTTTTGGTTTTCGGTGATTCTCGTTAGTTCTCGACGGTTCTCGCGGTTTTTCGTTGGTTCTCGCGGTGTCTCGTTAGTTTTCGTTGGTTTTTGGGTATATCTCGCTTGAGTCTCGTTTATTCTCGTTCTTTCTTTTTGGTTCTCGCTGATTCTCGTTAGGTCTCACCGGTTCTCGCAGTTTCTCGTTAGTTCTCGCGGATTCTCGTTAGTTGTCGATGATTCTCGTCATTTCTCGTTGATTTCCACTGCATCTCACAATTTCACGTTTGGTTCTCGCTATCTACTGCTGGTTCTCGCTTATTCTCGCTGTTTTACGTTGTTGTTGTTATCGTTGTATTTCGTTGCTATTTTTTTCCGTTGGTTTTGCTTTTCGTTCAATCGCGGCCAAACGATTTCAAGGAACAAGCGGTTTGGTATTAAATTGTTCTTTCTTTTCGTATGCAGTTCTTTGAATTTCTGGGTATGTGGTTTGTTTATTTCTTATTCTGTATATGCTCTTACTGGATTTTTTTTATCACTTTCTTCTTTTTATTATTACCTTTTTATTTATTTGATTTTCTTGTTATCTTGTTTGTTCATTCACTTTTTTGCATTTTGTTCTTCTTTTTCTCTTTTTCTTCCTTTCTTCTTTTCTTATGCGTACGTGATTTTTTTTTACACATCCTATGTTTCCTATATATTAATCTATATTTAGTATTTCGTTTTACTTTTTTCGTTTAATTCACTTTATTCCTTCTTCTCTCTCTCTTTCTATTATTTTCTTCAATAGATTTTTCTTCCATCTATTTCTTTTTTCTCCCCATGATAATTTAATTAAACCAATGATGATAACACCAATAAAAATCCATAAACGAATTACAAGGAAATGCAATATCCATTATGAACTCCTACAGTAATGTTGCAGGGATTATCGATAAAAAAATGATAACTTGCATTCTCCGTTCATCATTCTTGCAATAATTCGACCCTCAAAGAATACATTCTCCTAATACAATACCTTCAGATTGAGCAACTCTATAAGACGAACGATCCATTCATATTAAAAAAAAAAAAAAAAAAAAAAAAAAAAAAAAAAAAAAAAACGTTTCATATATACATTATCTCCTTTTAAATCATACTTTTGTCTGACATGCAAGGTTACATTTTATAAAAACACAGTAAAAAATGTAAAAGAGCCAAAAAAAAAGTTCATTTGTTAAAGCACAAGGAACTTATCAATAAAGAAGTTTCTTCGTGGGAAAAAAAAAAACATTAATCTAATCTGATTATCTTTCAGATCCATACAAGGTCATAGGGATGGAGGAGGAGGGGAGGAGGAGGAGGAGGAGGAGGAGGAGGAGGGGGGAAGGAGGAGAAGGGTTACGGGGTAGGGAGATAGGAAGGGAAAGGGGGAGAAGGAAGGAGGGGTAAGAGATGATGGTGGTGGTGGTGGTGGTGAAAGGGGAAGACATTGGCTGAGTAAGTTGGAGAGGGGAGGAGGAGGAGGAGGGGGGGGGGAGGAAATAGAGATATGGGAGAGTGAGGGAGAAGGGGAGGGAGGAGAGGGGAATAGGTGTAAAGGAGGGGTAGGGGAAGGGGAGGGGGCGAATAGGGTTTGGGGAAGGGGAGGGGACGAATAGGATTAGAGGAAGGGGAGAGGAAAGGGGAGGAAGAGGCTGCCGAAAGAAGGGAGGTGATGCCACATCCGTCTTGTAATAGTCGTGAGAAACTGACTTCTTCTCCTGTGACGTCAGAGATCAGAGGTCAGTCTCGTTTTCAGATGTTCGTTTTAGGAGTACTTTCGTTTTTTTTTTTTTTTTTTTTTTTTTTTTTTTTTTTTTTTTTTTTTTTTTTTTTTTCATTGGCCTTGTGTTCTTCCGATTCGATTTTATATCTTCGGAATCTATGCACATAAAGTACCTCTAAGATATACCTGTGCTTGGAACTTCTAAAAAGAGAACATCTGCTACCACTATGACTACTGATACTATAAAGTTACCACAAGGGCTATAATTGCTATAAGTATAAAGAGGTATAACTTTTCTTTATCAGATATGGGGTGTATATATTCAGAAGAAACAAAAGTGGATACAGTAATAATGAAAACCCGTTGGAATAGCCAGGTTCAAGTAGCCACAGTAATAAAAGTAAATATATGATGTCCAAATATTACATACAGAGGTAGTGAGATCTCCTCCCTCCTCCCTGTCGATACTGGCGGGAGGGGGGAGGGGTGCTCGGCAGAATCGCCCAAAACAAAGAGCGTTCTCGATGCGTCCGTGTTGTAAGTGGTGCCTGAGATAGATCGAATGTTACTGATGTATTTATTTCTTTAATTTCCGACGGAGGAGTGTGTAGCGAAGTCGTTCCTGTTCTAAGAAAAGAACAGCAAACGGTTTCTTAGCTAGCACTTTAATGATCTTTTTGGGTTTTATTACTACTGCTTCTAGAAGAATTTTCATGTTTCTTCTAGAATAGGTATGAATAAGAATGAATAACTTCACAGTGCAAGAGATGTAATAGCATTGCGAAATTTTTCATTTCATTCATACCTTTTCTACAGTGCCATAATGAAGAGAAGAAAATAAAATAATAACGATAATAAATACGAAAGTGATCATCACAATAAAAACAACAATCATAATATCAATATAAAGCATGTTCCCGTTGATTAAACAATCTATTGCACTGGTAAACAGATCACGTTGCAAGTGGCAGAATATCAACATCCCGAGTGCAAAGGTTCTTGCAAGTTAAAACCATGATGACCAAAGCAAATGTTAAAGACCAATTGATTTCCTCAGAGTATGATGATGTTGTGCTTTCATTTGCTTGAGAGAATTTACGTCTTGAGTTTAATGTATACGAGACTAACCTGTTATTACCATTCGCAGTGTAAAGCACAGGATTTATCTTTATATCACGTAGTAAAAGTTAGTTTTTTTTTTTTTTTTTTTTTTGTCTTTTTTTTTTCTCTCTCTCTCACTTTTATCTGATGATTATGCATTGAGTGTTATCACTGCCACTGAAGTCAGTTAAAGATGATTGATAAGAGGATGTTTATGTTGCTGATTTTACTGGAGTGATTTTTGAATTGTTCGTTTTTTTTTTTTTTTTTTTTTTTTTTTTTTGATAGCTTTACCTGGTGTCAGTTTCAAGAGGATATCTTTCTGTCTTTGATCATTTGTTTTCCTTTCTGAGTCTGTTTTTTGCATAGGCGCATATTTAGGCCCAGGATAAGTCATTAGCATGCAAATGCTGAACAGGAAAAGCTCTGTTGATGTTCGTACGATATCATTTTTTAGGGAGGGGGGGGGGGGGGGCAGAGATGAACGAGCTATTTGTAATCATGATTGAACATGTTAAGAATAATGGTCTCAGAACTTTAGGATGCCCTTACTGTAGTGTACACGGTTACAAGGGCGTGCATGCTTGAACATGTGTGTATGTGTGTGTGTGTTTATTTGTGTGTGTGTGTGTGTGCCTGTGTTTGTGTGTGTGTGTGTGTGTGTGTGTTTGTGTGTGCGTGTGTGTGTGTGTGCTTGCATGCGTGTATACATATTTATGTATGAGTACTTGTGATCATTCGATAAGACTCAGATTCTTGCGCTCGATTTTTTCCCAGAAATAAAACATGGAAACAAGTATCACACTGTTCGCAGGTCAGAGAATATAACTGGAATATTCATGCCCTTATCACGAGCAAGAAACCAACAACATTTAAGATAGTAATATCATAAAACGAAAAAAAAGAGAGCGACTTATCCCAATTCCCGAGTTTCCTATTGTTCTACTTTTTGATATATGGTAAGAACAGCAACACATTTGGTATGAATCTTTATAGGAATTTGATGAGACTGAAGATCAGGGAGTTTGGTGAGGGCTAAAAAGAGATACTCTTTGCCATCGTGAACGTGTTATTCTTATGAGTAGAGGGGGGGGATTCAAGATTAAAAACACCCTCGAGAAGAGTGATATATGACCAACAAAAAAAAAAAAAAAAAAAAAAAAAAAAACAGTATTCTATGCATACGTATATGTGCCTTTTTCTTCATAAGGGAGAGATAAGGAAGATGATAAACGGATCCCCCCCAAAAAAAACAACCTTTCAAAAAACACTAAAACAAAATTAATTCAAGAGCAAGAAAGAACAGAACAGAAGAGATCCAACACTGATAATCCGGTTTATGATGAATGCCACGATTTATCCTGCGCATCTTAAGAAGTGATATCAAAAAGAGATCAAAACGTTACAGATCAAGAGAACATGTTATCAAGATGCAAAAGAGATCTGAGGAAGAATAATATACGCTGTTAACGAAAGATACATCGACTGTGTTGCTGTAATCACCCAACGGCCTCTGTACTTTGTAAGACCTCCGCCTTCATAACAAAGGCTGAGAATTATGTATGGCCTTTTTGGGAGTAAGGTGACTGATTTATATATATATATATATATATATATATATATATATATATATATATATATATATATATATATATATATATGTTTGTGTGTGTGTGTGTTTAAATAACATATCATATATGTATGTATATCTTCTCTTTCTTTCTTTCTTCTATCATTTCTTATAAAACACACACTAACACTTGCACACATAGACAAACACACACACACACACACACACATACACACACTAACACTTGCACACATAGACAAACACACACACACACACACACAAACACACACTAACACCCCCTTCTCTCCTCTCCACTCTACACCCTACCCCATTTCCCCCTCATCCCCCATCCCATCTCCCCCACCCTATCTCCCTTATCCCCATCCCACCCCCTTTATCCCCATCCTCCTTTATCCCCCTCCCAACCACACTCACATACATACACAAGCACATGCAATCAAGTTCAAGGCTAGATCAACAATAAGGAGCCACCCGACAATGGACAATAGGTGCACGAGTCTCTTAGCTTTGACGGCAGCAGTCACCACTTACATAACAATGATAACAGGAAGGCGGAGACGCTGAGAAGGAGAGGGAGGAGGAAGAGGAGGAGGAGGAAGAAATGGAAAGGAGGAGGAGGAGGAGGGTGGAAGGGGTGAGGAGGAGGAGGAGGAGGAGGAAGAGGAGTGGGAGGATGGAAAGGGTGAGGAGGAGGAGGATGGAAGGGGTGAGGAGGTGGAGAGGGAGGAGGAAGAGGAGGAGGATGGGAGAGGATGGAGGATGGAAGGGATGAGGAGGAGGAGGAGGAGGAGGAAGAAGAAATGGAGAGGAGGATGGGAGATGATGGAGGATGGAGAGGTAGACGAGGAGGAATAGAGAGGGATAAGAGAGAATGAGAAGTAAGAAGGGAGATAGTTAACGAGATAACAGAACGACGGAGGAAAAATGGGACAAGCAAAGAAAAAGGAAGAAAGAGAGAGAAAAAATACGGACTAAGTAAGAGAATAGAAAAGAGAAGAGAAAGAGCGAATATGAAAAGAATAGACGTGGAAGGAAACAGCTGAAAGAAATTAAAGAAGGAAGAAAGCAAACAAACAAACAAACAAACAAGTGCGTCCTATAAATAACAAAAAACAATGCTAGAAAGGATAAAGAAATAGGTTAATAATGCCGAAGGTTCGGACAGCAAAGACAGTAACAACAGCACACACAAAGCTAATGAGGATAGTAATGCTAAT
>BOPN01003347.1:115406-120406 GCA_017312705.2 Penaeus japonicus | reverse complement strand
TTCCGTCTTTTTTTCGACTCGAACCGAACCGAAGGAATTTTGTAAACGACAACGTGGCTCTGTGATACGCTGTTCTTGATGGCGTTGGAGGGTTCCTGCTGAGTGGGACCACGCCCTTCCCGTGTTGCCTCGTGGTGCTCCCGGCCCTCACACCCCCGCCTCTCACCACTCTCTCTCTCTATCTCTCTCTCTCTCTCTCTCTCTCTCTCTCTCTCTCTCTCTCTCTCTCTCTCTCTCTCGCGCGCTCTCTCTCTCTCTCTCTCTCTCTCTCTCTCTCTCTCTCTCTCTCTCTCTCTCTCTCTCTCTCTCTCTATATATATATGGAAGATAAACCCACTATACACAAAACAGATTTATTGAAAATGAGACAACAGTTTCAAGATCCATCTGAACATCTTCAGGTCTGGGGAGGAAGAGAACAAGAGGGTATATAAAAGGCTAAAGGGGGAGAAACACGGTGCAAGAAGGTCAAGCGAGGACAGGAGAACGGAAACGGAGGCGGCGGGGACGAGGGGTGGGACAGGGGCAGGTCATGTCAGGTCATAGGGTCCGGCGGTCTGTGTGAAGAATTGTCCGGGGTAAGGTAACAAGCGGAGAATGTGGGAGGATAGGAGGCCATCAGCAGGAGAAAAACCACTGTTAAGGTTGAAATTCGGCAGCCTGTTGATGAGAGAAGATTCCACCAATCTGCGGGCATGGATATATATATATATATATATATATATATATATATATATATATATATATATATATATATATATATATGCATATATATATATAGAAATATGTATATATATACAGTATATATATATATATATATATATATATATATATATATATATATATATATATATATATACATATATATGTATATATATATATATATATATATATATATATATATATATATATATATATATATATATATATATATATATATATATAGAGAAGAGAGAGAGAGAGAGAGAGAGAGGTAGATAGATAGATACATATATATATATATATATATATATATATATATATATATAATACATATATTATGTTTATCTATTTTAGAGGGAGAAGAAAAAATATGTAATATATAGATTTATATATTTCGATATACCCACACACATCCTTAGATAAAAAAAAAAAAACACTGAAGATTATGTTATTTCTTTTCTTATGTTTTTTTTATGACGTAGTATTCCTCTTAATCCTAAAATAAAATACATTTCAAACACACACACACACACACACAAAAAAAAAAAAAAAAAAGCTCAATTACAGCATCTTCGAAGAAGATATTGCCATCAGTCCGATATTCAAAACACGTCCACATGAAGTTGACCAACATCTGAGCGTCTAATGATTGTTGCATTTCATTTCCATCTGGGAAGCAGCAGCGGCTCTGCGGGGGAGGGGAGCCAGGGCAGTGTGGCAAGGGCGCCTCGCCCTCCCAAACCCCTTCAAAACCTGACCTCCAGCTTCCAGATGACCATCGATCCCGTCTGTAGGTACTTGAGATGCAAAGCACATGTGCTTCGGAACACGATATTTTGTGTGTCTGTTTATGTATATGTACTTTATGTATATGAATATCTTATGTGGTATAACATATGTATATGCCTGTTTATATATATATATATATATATATATATATATATATATATATATATATATATATACATATATATATATATATATATATATATATATATATATATATATATATATATATATATACATATATATGTATATATATATATATATATATATGTATATATATGTATATATATATATATATATATATATATATATACATATATATATATATATATATATATATATATATATATATATATTTATATATATATATATATATATATATACACATATATATATATATATATATATATATATATATATATATATATATATATATATATATATATATATATACATATATATATATATATATATATATACATTTATATATATATTTATATATATATATATATATATATATATATATATATATATATATATACATATACATATATACATATACATACATACATATATATATATATATATATATATATATATATATATATATATATATATATATATATATATCTATATGCATGTATATATATATATATATATATATATATATATATATATATATATATATATATATATATATATATATATATATATATATATATATATATATATATATATATATATATGTATATATATGTATTTGCATGTATATATATATATATATATATATATATATATATATATATATATATATATATATATATATATATATATATATATATACATATATATACATATATATACATATACATATATATATATATATATATATTTATATATATACATATATATATATGTATTTGTATGTTTGTGTTTATATATTATGTGTGTATGTATTTTTATATATAAGCATTTTTTGTATAAGTATTCTCTCTTAAAATGCAAATAGAAAAGGACTGTGAAAATGAAATGCATTTCTGACTGACCATCTCTCTTTACTAAGTCAAAAGAGGGCAAAATCGAATACAATGAACATAGATAAAAAGAAAGACGTATATATATATATATATATATATATATATATATATATATATATATATATATATACTGAACATAAGTGAAAGAGAAATTAAATAAACCGAGGCGAAAGCGAAAAGCCTTAAACGCGTCCCCTAATGCCTTAAATAATAACAATAATAATATTGATAATGATATTGGTAAAATCATGAAAGTTAAGATATTGATATGCTGAAATTGGTACCAGTGCACAATCAGTATATTCAGAAAAAGGACTAGTTTAATTAAGTAATAAGATCGCAGTCGAAGAAAACTTGAATGACAAGCGAGACTGGTAAAATCAATATACAAGAAACGAAGAAGTAAAAGCATAAAACGAAGCGAGAAGCAGCATCCGGGCCACCTCCTATTAGTTAGAAATGTCGCATGCTAACAATACTCATTCACAGAAGCACGCAGAATGAAGTATAATTCTCACAAAATACAAAACTGTATCTCACAACTTTTCAGCTGCATTCGTGAGTGATAGCCACGTGCCGCCATCACCCCCGATGACCTCGAAACCCTCGCGCAGCCTGAGATTGATCCTAGACATCCCAGGTGACCCAGAGGACATCCCACGTCTGAGAGAACTCCTCGTCGCAATAGGAGAGAAGGAAGGGGACTTGACCCTACGTCTCCGTCACGACTTCCGACATCCGAGAGACGGCGGCAGCGTCCTTGAGGAAGCTATCATGCAAGTTTTCCAGAGGTAATGTGCAACTTGATTACCTTTTTGAAATAAACTGAGCAGTTTTCTCTTGCCCTTATCCCGACGCATTTCACTCCTTTTGTTGATGTTGTTTTCTTATAACTATTTGTGTGTTTATATATACATACTAATAAGTCTATTTATGCGCATATATATATATATATATATATATATATATATATATATATATATATATATATATATATATATATATATATATATATATATATATATCATAATCATCACCAATTTGAAGAGCACCATAATCATCATATCATCATCATCACGTCTAGCATCATTATTATCATCATCATAGTCATCCTCATCATAATCATCATGATCGTCATCATCCTCATAGTCATTATCATCAACCTCATCATTCTCTCAATCACCATCAACTTCATCTTCAAAATCCTCATCATCATCAGATTCAAAATCATCTTAATCATTATCATAATCATCATCATTATAATCATAATCTTCAAAATTATCATCATTATTATAATAATCATCTTAATCACTACCGCCATGATTATCTTTATTATCATTATCATAATCATAATCACCATCATCATAATCATCACCATCATCATAATCATCACCATCATCATAAACACCATCTTCGTAATTCTCATCTTCAGAATCGTCATATTAATCCTCCTCCTCATCATCACTATCACTACCATATTCATCATAATCATAAAGCTCATTTCCATTGTAATCATCATCTTCTAAATCACCATTGTCACCATAATCATCATTATCATCGTCATCATCATCAAAATCATCATCATCATCAGCTAATATTGTTTTTATCATCATTATCATAATCATCATCTTCATTAACTTTTATCATCATTATTATAGGCAATATTATCATCATCCAGTATTATTGTTAGCCGTTATTAATGTTACTTATTATCATTATGGAAATTAATATTATTATCATTATTATGGTAAAATTTGTTGTCATTATATTTGTTATCATTACTATCATCACCATTATGGATGTTATTATAATTTATATTATAATTAGTGTTATGACGATTACTATAATTAATATTATCATATATTCATATGTATATATATGTATCTATATACATATATATATATATATATATATATATATATATATATATATATATATATATATATCTTTGTGTGTGTATGCATGTATGTATGTGTATACACATATGTATACACATATGTACATATATATATATGAATATAAATATATATATAAGTATATATATATACATATATATACTCCAGTGCAATTATATAGTCATCCGCTAAGGGCAATTGCAAGCTCGTCTTCCCCCTTTCCGTGAAGAGCCATTGCAAATGGGCCATTTCCATCCAGACTCCAATGCAAAGCTTGTGTCTCCGCACAGCGCGACCCTCCGAGTCACGGGGTTCGAGGGGCAGCTGAGCGGGTCGGCCTTGGCGGCGTTGCCCTCGGGGCTCGAGGGGCTCTACTTGGCCGTGAAGGACGACCACCACTACCAGGCTCTTCTCCCCGCTCTGTCCTCGCTCCCTGGGCGGCTGCCGGAGCTGAGATCTCTTGGTGAGTACCTTGCTGGTGGTCATGATCAGGGAGCTTTTATCTCGCTCTCTTTTTCTCTTTCTCTCTTTCCTTCTTACTTTCTCTCTCTTTCTCTTTCCCTCTCTCTCTATTTGTCTC
>BOPN01003347.1:69001-74001 GCA_017312705.2 Penaeus japonicus | reverse complement strand
AGCCTGTGCACTAGAAAGAATTTTAAAGTATAAATCTCTTACATATTAGATTCTAAATATTAGAAAGAACTTAGATTTTAGATTCTGAACTGCCTCTGGCGTTTATTTACACCCTTGGCAGAGCGAAGGTCAAAGGGATAAAAGGATGTAAATTCTCCCCAAATAATTTGTTCCCATTGACTTTACCTGAGGAGAGTTTTCCGGGCGTGGGTCAGCCTCCCAGAGAATCATTGAATTCGGGATGTCAATGCTGTAAGTGGAATCCGTGCGAGGGTAGCTTCCCTCCTCCGGTTCCTCGGGCGGGTCACCGTCCTCGATCTCTACGCCGGCCTGGGGACACAGTACTGCTCGTGATCGTCGCAATCAGGGCAGCCTATAAAGCACTCGCCATGCGGTTATCATTGGCTTCAAAGAGTGGAAGTCGACTGTGTCCATGGAAGATTCCGATTAGGTCAGGCAAATTAAATAACTTAAGGAGTGTCATTTATGAACACGGAAGATATGGCTGATCATTAGACACCTTTTACCCAACTAATGATAATGGTGAGAAGAATTAATATAGTGATTATATAGTAACTGATGATTATTGTGAAAATGGTAATCATAATTTTAATAGTGATAAATAAATATGATGAACTATCATTATCATTGTCATCCTCATAGTGGTGGTGATCATGATGATAACGGTAATGATTTGATTTACAAGCAGATTTTATTTTAGCGCTTGGGAGATCTCCTGCCCTCACGGCTGCTTGCTCTTGCTTGGAATGTCGATGACTACTACAAATAGCAGTCCTGTTTGATTCTTGAAGGCTGCGGCGTCAAGCCTCCAATTAACAGAATAATTTCCAAAGTATAAACATAATCTTATACCAAAAAAGAAGCATACTTCTGTACCCGAATGAAGCAATTAATCCGAATGTCATTATAGAAGAAGCCTCATTTGTACCAGTATAAAGTTTACAAAGCGGTGGAATGATGTCGAGATGGTGACGTCAGTCGCTTTGAATATTCAGCCATGCACGCGTCTGTGTCCATGTACGTATCTGTGCTCCATGTACCCGTCTGTGCTCCATGTACGCGTCTGCGTCCATGTACGTATCTGTGCTCCATGTACCCGTCTGTGCTCCATGTACGCGTCTGTGCTCCATGTACCCGTCTGTGCTCCATGTACGTATCTGTGCTCCATGTACCCGTCTGTGCTCCATGTACGCGTCTGTGCTCCATGTACCCGTCTGTGCTCCATGTACGCGTCTGTGCTCCATGTACCCGTCTGTGCTCCATGTACGTATCTGTGCCCCATGTACCCGTCTGTGCTCCATGTACGTATCTGTGCTCCATGTACCCGTCTGTGCTCCATGTACGCGTCTGTGCTCCATGTACCCGTCTGTGCTCCATGTACGTATCTGTGCTCCATGTACCCGTCTGTGCTCCATGTACGTATCTGTGCTCCATGTACCCGTCTGTGCTCCATGTACGTATCTGTGCTCCATGTACCCGTCTGTGCTCCATGTACGCATCTGTGCTCCATGTACGTATCTGTGTTCCATGTACCCGTCTGTGCTCCATGTACGCATCTGTGCTCCATGTACGTATCTGTGCTCCATGTACCCGTCTGTGCTCCATGTATGTATCTGTGCTCCATGTACGCGTCTGTGCTCCATGTACGTATCTGTGCTCCATGTACGCGTCTGTGCTCCATGTACGTATCTGTGCTCCATGTACGCGTCTGTGCTCCATGTACGTATCTGTGCTCCATGTACCCGTTTGTGCTCCATGTATGTATCTGTGCTCCATGTACGCGTCTGTGCTCCATGTATGTATCTGTGCTCCATGTACGCGTCTGTGCTCCATGTACGTATTTGTGCCCCATGTACGCGTCTGTGCTCCATGTATGTGTCTGTGCTCCATGTACGTATCTGTGTTCCATGTACGCGTCTGTGCTCCATGTATATATTTATTATATATATATATATATATATATATATATATATATATATATATATATATATATATATATATATATATATAATAAATTAATAGAAGAACAGCATCTTACAATCCCCTACATCATTCACTAATTATAATCTATTGATAAGCAAACAGTGAAAGGCCACGGTATCCACGGTACCGAACTTAAATATAATAAAGAAATGAATACCTATTCATTCAGTATTATCTTCAGTATAATTTTTATGATCATTATTATTTTCATTATTATTTCTAATATTATCAGTATTATTACCATTATTATTTTATTATCATAACTAACTGATACCAGGTTTGTTTTAACGAACTTGCACTGATCTGTAAACTTTTGAGTTGAGAATGAGGACTGTTAAAACTGTTAGATTTCTATATTGATTGCTCTTACCTATATTCAAAATATCGTTAGAACAAACATATATTATTTTTAGCCTAAAATGCAAAGTTGGCTTTTATTCCGTTAACATGTCAAACATCCTTGGCCGTGATTTGAACTCCCGTTTCCCGAGATGCGAAAAAGCAGCTCAAGGCCACTACACCTCCCTATTACACTCTAGTAAGGAGCATGTGTGTAACTTCTAGCCAGTCTGGCTTCTCGTTAGACGATCCCTTTAGTGGGTCTTTGTGGTGTAGAGAGAGCAGCTCTAGAACTAGAGCTGCTCTCTCGCATCCCGGGAGACGGACAGCCAGGAAGGTATTTTCATATCTAGATGATATGCGTTATTGCATTATTCCATTATACATAAAACTCTTTATGTTTCAGACACGCCTGTAAAGAGATCCGATCCCTGCGAGGAATTCAAGACAACACCCAGAAGGCCAGCTTGAAAATCTTATAGACACAAATTTTGAGTTTATTATATCAATGTTGATGATGATGATATAAAGAGGGGATGGTAATGATGGGGATAAGAATAATGAAATAATCACATATACTAAGATGAAAAGCAGAACAATAGCATCAACAGTATTGTAAAGTTATACTAGTAATGATAATCATGTTGATAATGAATGACAAAAAAAGGAGACAGAAATGAGGAATTATTCACATACGTCAACATCAGCGCTCATCTTGAAGGAGGAAGTGATGGAGTTCAACTTCTTGAAAACCTTTCTTGGGGCATGGGCGGGGCTGGCACTTCCCGTTCCCTCGTCACTCTTTTTCTTGTCGCTTCTCCTGGAAATCATGACAATTTCATTCAAAGTAGTGACTAGAGTGACAAACACAGTGCATCCGAGAAAGATCGATAGATAAATAGAGAGAGAGAGAGAGAAAGAGAGAGAGAGAGAGAGAGAGAGAGAGAGAGAGAGAGAGAGAGAGAGAGAGAGAGAGAGAGAGAGAGAGAGAGAGAGAGGGAGGAAACATATCCGGAACCTTACCTAAATTTATGCGGGTTTGTCTTCATGTATTCATCATAGGATCCAATGTCTGTAGCACGGAGGAATTCGGTCCACTTGCCATACATAAAGGCCAGCTTTTTCTTTCTAGAGAAGAAAGAGGCCATGCACAAGATTAATAAATAGGGGAAAATGCTGCTGGTGAAAATGTAAGCTTCCTCATAACACTCTTCTACTCCATTATCATGCCCCTGTCAAACCTTAGATTAGAGACGGAGGCACATGAGGTTATGAGTCTAATAAAAGAAAGATATTAGATTGCCTGTAAGCAAACTGGCAGAATGTGGTCAGTGTTTTTTTTTTTTTTTTTTTTTTTTGAACACAACATACAAATGCACAAAATACCAAGTAACAACGGGAAAACACTGTTAAGAGGTACTGAGGAAAACTGGAAAAATTAAGGAAGGGTTGCCGACTAAAAAAAGATTAAAATGCGAAAAACGCTAAAAGTTTGCAAATTATAGCAACATATATTATCTTTTAAAATATCAGAATTGTTCCGTCGTAGAGAAATATAAAAATCATTTGCCTCACTTTTAAATTTTACAATACTGGCCTATACGATTTGGCTCTTCTTCAGAACTTAATAATAGCTGGAACAAAACATCTTGAATAATGCCAGGTACGATGATGTAAAGGTGTCAGAGCGTATCCACTCACATGTAATTTCTAGTAATTCTAGAAGGAATATAGTGAATAGGAAGTCTAGAATATAACGGATGATCAACATTATCATAGATCTTATTCATAAATGATAATGAGGCAATCGGACGTCGATGGTTTAAATAGAAAATGAAATTAGATAGTAAAAAATTATCTGAATTGAATGCCCTATCAAGCAACTTGAGATAACAGTCAGCTGGAGACATCCAGACCTGTGAAAAAAAAAATTAATGTAGCAGAATGAAATAATAGAATGATCTCAGAACGGTAGAGTCACAGACGAAAGTTTTATAACATTTGTTTTATAACAGATGTTTTGAAGATGTTTCTCAAAAGTCAACTGAAGATCTAATGCGACATCCGATAGCTTAAAATGTTCAACATTTTGTACCTTATCATACAAAATAAACAAGTCGGTAGGGGGGGGGGTTAAAGGTGTGCGTGATCTGCTAATGATGATGGACTTGGTCTTCCTAGCATTAAGCCTCATTCCCCATACATGGCACCAAGAAACGATTTTACAAAAATATCTGTTCAAAGAAGTAGTGACTACTTCGGCTCTATTTTAAGGAGCTATAGGAGCATACAATATAATACCATCTGCTTAGGAAATTATCCTCTTTTCAAGATCGTCCCTCAACAGGGTTAAAGTCAGAAAGATAACCATATACACAAACAAGGTTAGATAAATATAATTCTTAAAAACATTAAAATATTGGAGCTGATACAGGAGTGCCTGGTTAACTAAATCAAATGCAGCACTGAAGTAACTGCAACAGCACGAGATTCCTGCTCTGCATCTAAAGTAGCCTCACATTCATGAACAAGTGTAAGTACGGCATTACAAGTACCATGCCCCTTACGAAAGCCAAACTGTGAAGCCGGTATTACTTTCAGACGATTGGCACAGACGACGAGCCAATAGTCGCTCAAAAAACTTTGAAAGAATCGGC
>BOPN01003347.1:60595-63324 GCA_017312705.2 Penaeus japonicus | reverse complement strand
ATATATATATATGTATATATATATATATATGTATGTATGTATATATATTTACATATATGTACATATATATATATATATATATACAAATATATTATATTATATTATATTATACATATTTGAATATATATATATGTATATATATATATATATATATATATATATATATATATATATATTCACATAAACACACACAGACACGCACACACGCACACACACACAGTCCGCTGCTTTTAGTGTCTCCCAGCCGCTTTACTTGCTTGTGGTGGTAGACTAAATGAGGAAAGAAAAAAAAACCTTTGGGCATTGCGGGACTCCCTTACCATACTGAATCTAACGACTAGTAGACAGCTGTATAAACACTGATTTCGTTCCCATTTTCCTTGTGCTACGTCGATTTGGCTGACCCTTTAGTAACTACCGCCTTTAGCCGGCCTTTCTCCGGGGAAGCATCACGTCCAGAAACAAGTTAATCATCTAGTACCATGGTATTTAATTGGAGTAATAGGGTTATCAGTAGGGCATTAATGGATTCCATGTGAACTGCTGAATCCCCTCAAAAAAATAATGAGTAAACGGTACATGGTATCATTATACCATTGAATTTGGCACACAGACAACGGTATCGGAAGACACTATGGTGATGCGACAATGTTCCCGCAGAGAGAACGGAACAGATGTTACTCGCACGGTGTCGTTGTACTTTGGGATATATGCCTGAATAAAATGCATGATTCGTGACGCTTCAGTGGTAATTGTTAGTTAATAGTGCGTCTGTGTTTTTATACCAAACGTTGTAAATATAAGTATATTTTTTCTGTCATGAAATATTTGTTAATATTAGAACTTTTATCCTTATCATTATCGCAATTGATAGCATTATCATTAATATCCCGTATTATTATGATTATTATTATCATTGCTATTACTATAATTACCACTTCTATTACTAGAACTACCACTAATATGTATTAGAAATACATATTAGTACAAAATCTAAAAGTCATATTGCCAGTAATATTTCAATGACATTTATGCATAGAAAAAAATAAAAACTTGATCATACCAACAGGTAGTAGTACTTAATGACAAGGGTCGTGCATGATGTGTGGGTGTACATGTATCTGTACGTCTTTCTTTATGTTTTAGAGTGGGCCAATGGATATAGCTACTCCGCGTCCTAAGAAAATAAACATTATATAAATTTGGTCAGAAAGGCAACGATGTTTACGAAAATTATAGACTCAGAAACATCATTTTTACTATTCGATGACATTAATATTACCAAGGGGATCATATGTAATGGCATGAAGAATGCTTTTATTTGTACGGAACCTGACACGGAGAACGATGACAAATTATGAGTAATTATACTTAGCAAAACAGCCT
The DNA here is from genome assembly GCA_017312705.2 of Penaeus japonicus. Lineage (NCBI taxonomy): Eukaryota > Metazoa > Arthropoda > Malacostraca > Decapoda > Penaeidae > Penaeus > Penaeus japonicus. The sequence continues at coordinate 61,938 of BOPN01003347.1, read as the reverse complement.
GGTAACAAATTATCAGGAAGTAACTTAGACTACTGTGATTAGCAGTGACAGACGATGAAGCAATATAGAAAGAAGGTTTAAATGCGGGCTATCAAGACACCTACTTGCGGTTTTTAAGAATCAAATTCTTTCCTCATCTTATCACATGTATACTCATGAGAGATCAAGCAAATCAAACTTCATTGAAACACGAGATGCGATAGAAATATAAGAGGATAATGCCTTGCGTAGAGAGCCATCAAATGAAGACTAAGAGAATAACTTTGAGCAATACTTTTGTAAGTTTTGTTGAACCCAAGAACAGATTTCAAACATGACGGATGACGTGAATTATGATATTTATCATCGAATGGAAGAATGAGGTTTGAAATTGGATGCAAACTGTGAGGAGAGTAAGGAATGAACCAGCGCTTATTCACACCGATTGCACTTCTACATCTAAAAAGCAGTATTACCAGATTGATTTTTGAGAAAAAAAAGTTTTAAAAATTAGATAATCACACAGCAATTGTAATAACAATTACATTCATTATGAATAGTATTACTATTATCATTATCATCCTTATCATTATTATTCTCATTCTCATTATTATTACCATTATCATCATAATGGTACCATCATCATTATAGACTGATTGTTATTACAATTACAGTCATTAGTATTATTATTATCATTATTATCATCATTATCATTATTATTTTCTTTGACTTTATCATTATCATTACTATTATCCTTATTATAATAATCATTATTACTACTAACATTATCCTCAATAACATTATCTTTATTATCATTATTAATATCATTATTGTAATAACTATTATCATTTCTCATTGTTTTGTTGTTTTGGTTGTTGTTATTATTATCAGCATCACCATCACCACCACCACCATCACCACCATCATCATCATCATCATCACTATCACCATCATCATCATTATTATCATTATAATCATCGATATCATCACCATTATCATAATCCTCAATATCATTATAATTATCATCACCATCACCATCATTATCATCACAATCATTATAATCATCTTTATCATCATCAATGGCATTGGGATCGCCATCACCATCGTTATCACCAATATCATCATCATCATCCCCATCAAAATCACCAATGGTCGCGTCATCTGCCCGCAACAGCAGGGCTATTTCAATTATAAGCTTCGACATTTCTACTACTGCTATTGTCACCATCACTATTAGTAGTAGTAGTATTTTATTATTGTTTTTATTGTTATTGACTGATGATTATATATATTTGATATTAGAGCAATGCCACCTTTAATTAATATCTATTATTTCATTATCAAATATGTAGTAGATTTGAATC
>BOPN01003347.1:40595-43095 GCA_017312705.2 Penaeus japonicus | reverse complement strand
TGTACATATATATGTATATATATATATATATATATACATATATATAATATATATTATTCCTAATGGATGCAGAATCTATTCCCTACAATATATATTTAAGCAAATTATAATACATGGGCACATTATAATTCATTATATTCCCTACAATATATATTTAAGCAAATTATAATACATGGGCACATCATAATTCATTATATTCCCTACAATATATATTTAAGCAAATTATAATACATGGGCACATCATAATTCATTATATTCCCTACAATATATATTTAAGCAAATTATAATACATGGGCACATTATAATTCACGTGCATGTGTATGCGTCTACACTGTGCATACATGGGCGCAACCTATATATAGACACGTACATAAGTGAGGGAATGCGCATGAACATGCAAGCATGAATTTTGTGTAGGCCCTGCACGTGTATACACACAAATGTCCATTCTCACTCGAGTAGACCGAGAGGTAGTGAGCTAGATCAGAGGATGCTAAAATCTCCTAATAAGATGCGAGACTAGCTCAAACGTGTTATTGGAGATTAATGGTAGTCTCCTGACTAAACTACTCCCCCCATCAAGTTACAATTAATGCCAGTAGGGAGGGGTATCTGGCCCCATCCCTCTTAAAAATGATTTCCCAGTCAAGACAACGGCCCTCATTCCCTGGAAGCAATAGAGTTCCTGGTCATGGCGGTGATCAGGATCGCTCTGGAGCAGAGGGTACTAAAAATATCTGGTTAGATGATGAATCTTTGCACATACATTGTAAGGACTCTGAGGAACTTTCATTTATTAAATGGGATATTGTAGGACTTTCCAAAGTTAGAAGACTAGGGGAAGAGAAGAAATTACTAAATGATGGACACTTACTATATTGGAGAGGTAAACTCCTGGATAATAAACAAAAATTAGGAGTAGCTTCTGTAATGCTGAAACTAAACGACAGATAAAACCTAAAGATTATCCAAGTATGCGCTCCTACCGGCAGTCATAGTGATGAGATAGAGATCTTCTATTAAGATATGCAAGCAGCTAGAGATAGATAGAGATAGAGAAAAATTTTACCGTGATTATGGGGGATTTTAATGCCAACATAGGAATAAGGGAAAATGGGGAAACCTCCGTTGGGAAACATGGAATAGGAACCAGAAATGAGAGAGGGCAAAGGCTAATAGAATTCACTAAAACTCAATCACTTAAAATTATGAAGGCATTCTTTGAAAAGAAACTCGCGAGGAAATAAACATGAAAATCGCCTTCCGGCATTAAAAACGGAATTGGCCTCATAATCACCAATAGGCGCGACATTGTACAAGACGTAAGCGTTATCAATAAAGTAAATGTCGGTAGCGACCATAGACTGGTCAGAAGTCGAGTTAAATTGCAGCTAAGAAGGGAATGGAATAAGCTCATACACAAGCCTCTCATTAATCTAATTAACATTAAGAATAGGGTGACAGAATTCAGTTTTAACATCCAAAACAGATACTCAGCTCGAAGATCTTGACATAGACCAAATGAACGATCAATTCGGTGAGATATTAAAGGAAGCTGCACTTGAAATAGGCGGCATAGAAATGTTCAGTAAGCTTTCGGTAGAGACAAAAAAGCTTATGAAACAGTGTAGAGACATGAAAATAACGTCAATTAGAGGCAAAATAGAATCAGCGAAGCTGACTAAACGACAAACAAGAAAAAGAAAGAATATGTGCGTTAATTTAACATACGAAAAATAAATGAAGCTCTATTTTCCGGCACCAGCCTTAAGGCAACAAAGAGGAGGCTCGGAATAGGGAAAAATCAAATGTATGCAGAAAAAAAACAAAAAAACAATGGAGAGGTGACATACAATAAAAAGGAAATTATCATAGTATAAAAAGACTTCTATCGCGACTTATATCACTCAAACGATCAACCACGTATGGAGACAAACACAGCAATTGGAGACGATCCAAACATTATAGTAGAGGAAGTAAAAGGGGCACTATAAGGCATGAAAAGACGAAAAATAGCAGGAGAAGATGGCATTAGTGTAGATCTTATTCGAGATGCAGGAGAGTAAGTACTGGCTAATCTTTTTATCAAATGTCTAAGCGTCGTTAAAACTCTGAAATCCTGGAAAAACGCAATAATAATTTTAATACACAAAAAAGGTATACAAAAGTCTTAAAAAAATACCGACCTATAAGCCTCCTATAAACCGTTCACAAAAATTATCACAGCCCGCATCACCGACACATTAGATTCAAAACAACCGCAGCGGATTCTCAACTACAGATCATATCCACACACTAGCCCAAATAAGAGAGAAAACGAATATAGGAAGCCCCTGTGTATGGCATTCGTAGATAACGAAAAGGCATTCGACTCTGTACAGATAGCTGCAGTACTAGATGCAATTCGTAAACAAGGAGTAGAGGAAATATATTGTGAATTATTAGAGGATATATATCGAGACGGTACAGTGACCATCAAAATCCCCGTCAGGCAGGGCGA